>BHFT01060635.1:0-15135 GCA_004320025.1 Laticauda laticaudata
CTAGCAGCAGAGAATCTTGTCCTCCAGTTGCTCCCAGGTCTTCTTGGTCGCTGGCTGGATTTGACATTGTGTTCAGATCCCCTCGGAAGAAAATTTATTAATTCTCCAGGTGGCCTGGTAATGGTCAGATTCAGAATAATGTCAGCTGATGCTCCATTCAAAATCCAAAAAAGAAATGCTTAAAATCCTTTAATCAGAGAAAAGATATCTTTTACTGGAAATCAAGTGATAGCAAAAAAAGAATTCTGAATCTGAAAAAATGGGCGCGTAAATCACATATATAATGGCAACATTCCCACTCCCAATAGTTCAGTTGGCTCATCCAGTTAAAAGTTGTGGGCATCTCCAGGTGGTGATGAGGCTTCTATCCATTGACCTTGGCATAGTTTGATAAAGGGTTGCAGCTGTGCATAGCATAGAATAGAAACCTAAGTAAGAATGCACCCCCCCCTAGTTTATACAGTTCTAGTTTCAACACCTCCAGCTCACTTCCCATAACCATTCCCCCCTCCTCCCCCTGTTAGTTATGACAGCCAAAAGATGCAAAGCAAAGGGAGAAAATCTTGAAGGCTAACACCCAGAGCACCCCCGGAAAGCAATTAATCCAGGCTGCACAGAAACACAAGGCTATGCTGCCCACATGGTCCCCAGGAACCCTCCTCGCCCAGTCATTCCTTACTCGGCAAATTTGCCTGCTAAATTGCTATTTTTCCTTTTTCCGACCATCAGCTGTTCTGCTGTGCCAGGAGATTTAGATTAGTTAAAAAGCAGGAAATGGTTGGATTACTTGCTTTCTAGCTAGTCTTTAGATCTCCGTCTCTGCTGAACCTCCCTTAGGACTGAAGGTTCTGTTCTTCAGTGCAGACTCACGGCAAGCAAATTTTATGTGACAGACTGAGCTAGCCAGTGGCAGATAGATAGATCACTGAATGATCTGTGAGCAACTCAAACTGCCTGCCTGCTTTGCCTGATTTTGGGTAAAAGTTGCTCTTTTTTATTTAAAAAAATCAATAATTATATACATGGTGTGCTATGAGTTAATTTTGTGAGTTTGCTTGCTAGCAAATTTTATGTCACATGCTCAGGTAGCTGATCTCACAGATCTCTGAATGAATCTATGATTTTGTGAGCAACTCAATCTGCCTGCCTACTTTGCTTGATTTTGGGTAAAAGTTACTTTTTTATTAAAAAAATTCAATATTTATATAAATATTTATATACAAGCCATGCCTAGCCAGTCACATGACCACCAAGCCACACCCACAAATTAGGCCATACCCACAGAACCAGTTAGTGGTCCCNGAACCAGTTAGTGGTCCCTGGGATTTAAAATTATGAGTTTGGTGGTCCCTGAGGTCCAAAAGGTTGGCAACCCCTGATTTAAATCATTGCCATGATTTAATCTTTTTAGATACTTTTAGCTGGGTGATTGAGTCTTCTTTTTGACTGATGGTTCTGGATCAAACAGGTGAAAGGGTATCGATTTTGGTTTTGTCATCATGTTCATTTTTTCAGAATAAAAGATTGACAAAATTAGACAGGTGGTACTTAGGAGTCTTGATATATAAAGAAATGGGGTGAAAAAAAGCAGAGCAAGAATGAAAAGTTGACATTCTTTTACAATTGCTCCTTAACTACTATTTTCCTTCTATTTACATGTTTTTTTCAATAACTGTAACTAAATCTTTTTTTTCATCAGAAAAAATGGGCTGAAAAGAAGCAGGCTTTTGGCAAGAGAGAGGTGTTAATTTCATCCTTTTAAAATTATTTCTTTACACTATTTCCCCATTTCTTTATTTTATTAATCTTTTTGTTGTTCTTGTGCTGTCACATCCAAATCCAGACTAATCTCTTCAAACCAGTGAAGTCTTCGTTTCTTTTGGCTAGAAAAAATGCACCTTTTTTACTCCAAAGGTCTTAAGGTTCCTACTCATATTTCCTGCAGTGTATTTCAGTGGTGGGATTCAAAGTTTTTTACTACCGATTCTGTGGGCATGGCTTGGTGGGCGTGGCAGGGGAAGGATACTGTAAAATCTTAGTCAGAGGTAGTATTTGCCGGTTCTCCAAACTACTCTTTCCGCTACCAGTTCTCCAGAACTGGTCCAAACCTGCTGAATTACCCCAACTGGTGTATTCCCGACTGAACACTTAAAATAAAACTATTTTTGTCTTTTTTTTTTTTGCCTCATGGTATTTGAGCCTTATATTTACTTTGCAATATTTGCCTTTCCTAGTTTTGTAACTCCATCTTTTCTCCAGGCACATGAAATTTAAATCTTCCATTCACCATTTTCTCCATCATGGCGCCTTGTTTTATTATTATTTGTTTGTTTTGTCAAGCATGTATTAGATAACAGATACAAATATAATCATTAGAGATGAGTATTCCAAGGTCCTTGATAGAATGATGGTTGTCTACAAGGTCATACCCATCCAGTTTGTATTTTATTTTCTGAATTTTTTTTGCCAATATGTAAGACAGAGCATCTGTTGGTTGAGATTTGAAGTTGCTACTTGTTTGACCATTCTGACACATAGTCAAGATCTTTTTGAAGGGTAGCAGCATTGTCGGTGGTGTTGAAGAGTTTTACATCATCAGCAAAGAGCTGCTTTTAATATGATCACAAAGGTCATTTATGTAAAGTATAAAGAGAATTGGTCGCAGAACACTGCCTTGGGCGACACCGCTGTTAACAGATACAGAGTTAGATAGGGCTACCCTCTCCTTACTTTGACCATTTGTTTGTTTGACAGGAATGCAGCTATCCACTTATGCAGGGGTCCGGAGATGCCATAAGATTTTAGTTTTAGCAGTGGTTTGTAAAAAGGCTTCACAGAAGTCTATGTAAATTGTGTCTATTGCTTTGTGTCGAGTTGTATAATTTATGTTTTTGCAGTGTAGGAGTTGCAGATTATAGGATATTTTTTTCTGAAACCAAATTGTTTGTTAGAGAATAGGTTGTTGGTCTCTAAGTGGGAGGTAATGGATTGGCTAATGATTGATTTCATGACTTTGCAGGTGATGCAACATAAAGACTTGGCTGGGGTCTCCCTTTTTGAAGGTGGGGATGACCGTGAATAGTGACCATAGGTTAAGCAAGGAGCTGGTCCTGAAAGATTTTTCAAAGATTATGCTTAGAAGTTCTGTTATGGCAGTGGAAAGCTTTTTAAAGAAGTAGGCACATAGTCCATTGGATCCAAAAAATAGAGATGGTTTTAGACTGCGCAGTGCTTTTTCAACATTATCTTTTGTAAAATTGATATGTATTAGATTGTTGCAACTATCTGTGGCATGAACTATGAAATATTGGGCATGAGCCATTGCTGTTTACAAAGACTGAGCCGAATAATATGTTAAAGAGGTTGGCTTTAATTATTTCATCATTACAGTCTTTACCATTGGGTCCTTTTAGGGGTGGGATGGATCTTGAGTCTTTTAAGTTTGTTTACAAAATTATAAAAGGCACGCATGGATTTCGTGCACAGAAGATTTTCCTCTTGTTTGATGTGATAATTGGTGCATTCAGTCTTTATCTGGTGGCATAAGTTTTTTAAAGTTAGCTACGTAGCCAGTTTTGTTTTTTCACCAAAGAGACTTTTTTTGGGAGCTTCCTGAATTTGTTTTTCCTGGTTTGGGGGGTTATTAGTGGTACATATAATTTAATGATTCTTCTGACTTCAAGTTAAAAAATGTTGTAATGGTCTTCAGCAGTATGCAGCCAGTAAATAGAATTTGCCAATGAAGAGATGAGAGGTCAGTGTCTATGAGATCATAGTTGCCTTTTTTAAAGTTATAATTGGGGATCCCATTATTATGATATTTGTGAGGACATATTTTGAGACAAAAGTCAGTCATACTGTGGTCACTGTTGGAAAAGGGATCTTTTATTTGTAGTCCATAAATTGAGTTTAAACTGTGCAGTAGATGAGATCGAGACAGTTGTTGAGTCTAGTGTGTTGGTTACTAGTTGATCCAGTCCCAGATTAGTTACAGCATTGTACAGGGTTGCATGTATGGGTTCAGTTGTACATTCGTTTTGGGTCCAATTAATAAGTGGTAGATTGAGGTCACCAATTCTGAGGTAAAATTTCTAAAAGGTCAATGAGTTTCAGCTTTCTCTCCATTTTGGAACTTGATTTCTTTTGGGGGTCTTTTTTTCATCAGGACTGTTTCCTCAGGGTTATTTTTATTATTTCAGGCTACCTCTTGGTGCTTCCAACCCTCCTCGGTCACCCAGAGCCATGAGTTTGAAAAGGCAGTGGTAATAATTGAACTCACTAAAGAAAGTCAATACAAATCTTAATTTTCCTAACGTATCTCTTTCCTCCCAGTGTCTTTGCCAGTCCCCATAATATCTTCCATCACTTCAGGGTGGAGTTTGCCAACAACCACAACACAGAAGCTTGGCTTTCAAAGAGAGGCTTTGTTTCTTGTCTTTTGATTGCCCTGCCATTTCTGACAGGATTGTTGCTCGTTTTTCAGGCCTCCGACAGACCCTTCAGCAGAGAAGCTGTTCTTGAGGAAAGCAGCTTTTGAGTCTCCACATGAGATTTTCTCAATGTTCGCAAAACCGCAGACGGTTCTTAAATCTTTAAAAAGAGGAAAATATTGAAACTACCGCCTGCTGGAGACAATACTTCCTCCCTTATCCAGGCAATCTTGGAGAAAGACACTACACTTTCTTTCTAGGCCACCATCCGAGTCCCGCAAAGGAACGTGATGACGCCCACCGTATCCTCTGGCATCGCTCGCAGGATCCTCCAGGGGGCTCCCTCGGTAGCCGTGAGAAGAACTGGACAGCGCCTCCCCCTTTCGAAGAAAACAGAGCATGAGCATAATTCTTGCCCCGTCAACAGACGCAAGTGTTCTACGGGCCTTTCCCCTCACCCCCCGAAAAGGCTGGGAGCGAATCTGGCTTTTCTACCGTGTCCGATCCGGCTCCCCTTCGCTGTGAGCCTTGGGCTGAGTTTTCTCCAGAAGGCCAAGGGTTTGCAGGGAAATCTGACACGGAGGGAGATCTAGACGTTGCGATTGGAGGCGAGTTTGGCGACCTGCAAAAGTTCATCACGTTCGGAGTTATGGGAAAGGGAGAACCCGTGGTCCCATGTTCCCCTGCCACCTTTGTGCATGCACGGGCCAGGCAGGGGAGGAAGCCAAGCTCCGGACCATCGCGCTGCTTCTTGGGGGGAGGGGGGGAGGGGGAATGAGGACCACAGAGCCGAGGGATGCATTTACCCTCCGTTTCATTAAGAGAAACCCTGCGGGGTGGGGGAGCTTTGGAAAGCAGAGATTTCTACTTTCAAAGCAGCCTTGACTCCTGGACAGTTTCCTGCATGTTTCGTGGCCTCTTTTCAGACGGGGATTCCCTTCCCTCCTCTTTCTTAGGTTGAGAGAAGCGACCTGCTGGACCTGCTGAACTCGTTCCTGCTGGCTTTGCATACAAGGCTGCAACCCCCTGTGCAAGAAGTTGGATACAAGGTGTGCAAGGACTGGAACTCCTTTCCTGGTTTCCAGCCTTTCACTTCCAACACACCAGACGATCCTCCACATCATGTTAAACGGTTAAAGCATGATTTCATTGTGCAAAGGTTGCTTTTTACTTTGCAAGCAGCCATCGAAATTATTAGGGTAAATAATCAGACTTGAGAAGTCGAAAACATTTCTAAATGTATTTATCCAATATTTTCAGTCCTTGTTCGAAGCTGATCTTGAATTTACTGCAGTAGTCAGTCTTCCTAATAAGATACCTCTCCTTGCAGATACTGCTGGAATTCTTTCCTTTTTTTGTAGGAGGAGGAAGTGGTTGCTCAGTATTCACATTTGTCAACATATTGAACATGCTGTGTTTTCCATTTCAGATATCTAAGTTGGAAATCTTTCCTGGTTCCTCTTGAGTTCAGAGTATCTTGTGTGGGAAGAGGGCTAAATTACCCTAGATTTGGCTAGACCTCTTGTGATATCCATCTGTCCATTTTGGGCTGGATTACAGACCAGAGAGAAGATGGAGGGACAACACCCAGCAGATGCAGGTGTTGGAAAAGGCCCTCCAGCTATTCAGCCTTGGAGCTGTGGGAAGAATGGGGCAAGTCCTGGGCAGAAGAGCCAAGAAGAGGAAGCCAACAGTTCAGAGGTTCAGTTCTGTCACTTCAGAAAAGTGCCATTCCAGGAGGGGAGGGGTCCCCGAGATGTTTGCAGTCAGCTTCACCGCCTTTGCCATCAATGGCTGCAGCCAGAAAGACACACGAAGGCTCAGTTGCTGGACTTGGTGCTCCTGAAACAGTTCCTGGCTGTCCTTCCCCTAGAGATGGAGAAATGGGTGCAGGAGTGTGGAGCGGAGACCAGTTCCCAGGCAGTCGCCCTGGCTGAAGGATTCTTGCTGACCCAGGAGGAGGAGAAATTGCAAGAAGAGTTGCAGGTGTGAGAAATTAATCATGGCAGCTCTAAAGAGAAGTTCTGTGAATTTGTCAATTCCTTTTTGGTAGAATTTTCTGGGATTCTTAATTCCTAGGGACAGTTGTTCTACTATTCTTCTAGGGCCGTGATGGCGAACCTATGGCACGCGTGCCAGAAGTGGCATGCAGAGCCATCTCTGACTGCATGCGAGCTGTCGCCTCAGCTCAATTCCACTGTGCGCACCTCCCACCAGCTGAGTAAGGCGGGTACCTGCCATGCATGCATGGGGGGGCAGGGCACATGCAGAAGACGCATGCGCAGGGGGCAGGGGAGCATGGGGGTGGGAGAGCACGGTAGTGTCACGCAGGGATGCACAGGGAGCGGAAGAAGCATGGAGGAATTGTGTGCATTTGCAGGGGTACGGGGGGGTCACGCCTGCATTGCATTATGTGTGCAGGCAAAGAACAATGAAAAGTTTAGCCATCACTGTTCTAGGGGATGTCTTGTATTCTTTTTTGAGTTTTGTAAACAGACATTGGGGTCTGCTGGTTTGAAGCTGCAGTATGATAATTCCTGAGTGCTCTTTCTTTGTTTCTCATATCACATCATGTCCAGAAATCTTTTGAAGCTATGACTGAGTATCCCAAGGGGAGGAAAGATTCATTCAAATCTTCTCAAGAGCTGCTGTTCAGGAAGACTTTACACAAAGATCAAAGTAATGAAAGCACAACAGGTAAGAAAAGTTCTTTCTGTGTAATGTGACTTCAACATTTAGCTGATTCTTTTTCTCCTCTTGATTGGAATCTCTGTCTTTATAACAAATCTGCTCCACCATTTTTCTCTGTCTTACAGAGAGTAGAAAACTGTCCTTAGAAATTTTAGAATCACCTCCTCTTTGTGGTGGGGTTGAAGGATTGGCTGAACCGCAACTTCAGGTAAGGAGGAAAAAGATAGGAAAAGGTCCATGAATCTTGGATGGATTTCATTTTGTTCTAGAGTTTATTGTAATAAATTGCTGTTTCTAAGCAATATAAATCTGACATCCGGTCATTCTAAACTGATACGCAGCCTCTCTCTCCCTTCTGAGGGGATCCTTTGTGAGACGCTTTCTCCATTTCTCCTGCTTCGCCATCAGATTTAATTGACGAGACTGTTGTCAGCCTCAGGGCACTTCCTTCTTTCTCCCAGGGTTATTCTCACACACCATTCCAAAATATACTCTTTTCTGCCTTTTCAAAAGCATCACTGGGACAGCCATGACCTGGTAATTAGGAATCTCCATAGACATATCCTGTTACAAGCGATCACATTTTGAAATCAGTAGAAGATGCCTATTTTGTTCACTGGATCTCTCTCGAACCTTTTTTCCTTGTTCAGGGTGTTGTGTCTTTTGAGGACGTGGCTGTGTATTTCTCCAAGGAGGAGTGGTCTCAACTGGATGCTGACCAAAAAGCTCTCCATGGAGAAGTCATGCTGGAGATTTCCAGAAATCTGTTTTCTCTGGGTAAGAACCCTGTCTGTGCTCAGAAACATAGAAATGTCATAGGGTGAGGGGCTTTGATGTGATTACTGATAAAACATCACATTTATTTATATCCGGCCTTTATTGTTTTAAACAATAATAAAGGCAGTCGACAAAGCCAGTATTCTTTCCTCCTGCTGTTTTCCTTACAACAACAACCTCTGTGACATGGATTGAGTTGAGAGAGACTGCCCCAAAGTCACCCAGTCAGCATTCATGCCTATGGCAAAACTAGTACACACAGTCACCCAGTTTCTAGGGTGGTGTGTTAACTGTTTCACCAAACTGAATTTATAGAAGACAGGAATTGATTGAAAGAAAAATTGGAAAACTGCATAGAATTCCTTTTCACATAAAGGAATTGTTTTTTTTAATACTTTCTGCTCATAACATGCAACATTTCATGCCATAGAAGATTTTAGAGAGAATCTGAGGGTCAGACAGGGATGATGTCATCTCTTGAGCAAGGTTCTGACTACCAGGGTTCGGAATTCATCCCTGAACGTTGTCACTGGCTCCCCGATGGGACTGAGCTGCTATGACCAAGACTGGATGGGTCCTGAGTGGGATGTCCCTTCTCTCAGATGTGCCCATTTGTGTACCAAGCATCAGCCTAATTGAGGGTTGGGAGCTATTGCCACCCAGAAATTCCACTTGATTTTCAAAGATTCTGCTCTGCAGACAAGTGGGGATGAGACTTCCAATGAAGTTGGAAAGCTGGTAGGTATGTAGTTGACTCAGCATGATATCATGTCCAATGGACTTCAGGAGTTTCTGGCCCCATGAAATAGTTCCAGGTAAAAGCTTAGATGAGGGTTGTGTCTTTGATTCATTGTGATGTGATCCAATCCTGTTATATGATCAGTAGGGATAAATTTGCAATCCGGTCCTTGCTAAAATGTTAGTTTGGAATCTTCATGTTTGCCAACAGAGCAGCCAAAATATGTTAATGATTCTTTGGCTGAATTTCAGGAGAAAAGGTTTGATAATCCCATTTTCTAGCTACATTTCATTTTCATTTTTCTTTTTGAAGGCTTTAATGGGCAAGAGAATGAGAATTGCAATGAGGAATGCCATGCAAACCATCTGAAAAAGGAAAAGGGGAAATTTGCAAATCAGGTGCAACCAAAAAGTGATGAAACAAAACAATCACAAAGTGGAATTAAAAAAGGCTTTCCTCGGGTCAGTTGGCTTCCTAACCATACAAATATTGATGCGGGAGAAAGGCCATATCAATGCATGGAAGCTAGAAAGAGCTTTAAAAAAACTAATCATTGTATTTCTCTTAAAAATACACATTCAGAAGAGAAACCATATATCTGCATGGAGTATGGAAAGACCTTCTGTTATAATTACTCTCTTACAAGACACCGAAGGAATCTCAAAGGAGAAAAACCTTATAAATGCAGGGAGTGTGGAAAGACCTTCTGTAACAATCACTCTCTTAGAATTCATGACAGGAATCACAAAGGAGAACAACTTTACAAATGCATGGAGTGTGGAAAAAAGTTTACTCTTAAGGGTAATCTTAATTCCCACAAAAGGATCCACACAGGCGAGAAACCATATCAATGCATGGAGTGTGGAAAGAGCTTTAATGACTGCAGTTATCTTAATGTGCACAAGAGGATCCACACAGGTGAGAAGCCATATCAATGCTTGGAGTGTGGGAAAGACTTCTCTAGTAATAAGTCTCTTAAAAGGCATCAAAGCCGTCACAAAGGAGAAAGACCTTATAAATGCATGGAGTGTGGAAAAGAGCTTTAGTCGTAGCAGTCATCTTAATTCCCACACTTGATCCACACAGGAGAAAGCACATCAATGCATGGAGTGTGGAAAGACCTTGCTCGTAAACACTTATCTTAAAACCCACAAGAGTATCCACACAGGAGAAGACCTTATGAATGCATGGAAGTGTGGAAAGACCTTTACTTATAGGTCTAATCTTAATCCCATAAGAGGATCCACAGAGGAGAAAACCATATCATTGCAGGGAGTGTGGAAAAACTTCATTTATAGAAGTCATCTTAATTCCACAGAGGATTCACACAGAAGAGAAACCATATAAATGTGTGGAATGTGGAAAGGGCTTTAAGTTGAGTTCTTCTCTTACTCCTCATGAAAGGATTCACACAAAAGGAAACCATATCAATGCATGGATGTGGAAAGAGCTTATGACAACAGTTATCTAAGTGCACAAAGGATCCACACAGGTGAGAAGCCATATCAATGCTTGGAGTGTGAAAGACCTTCTGTAGTAAAAGTCTCTAAAGGCATCAAAGCGTCACAAAGGAGAAAGACCTTATAAATGCATGAGTGTGGAAAGAGCTTAGTCGTAGCAGTCATCTTAATTCCCACCACTTGATCCACACAGGAGAAAAGCCATATCAATGCATGGAGTGTGGAAAGACTTTACTCGTAACACTTATCTTAAAACCCACAAGAGTATCCACACAGGAGAAAGACCTTATGAATGCATGGATTGTGGAAAGACCTTTACTTATAGGTCTAATCTTAATTCCCATAAGAGATCCACAGAGGAGAGAAACCATATCATTGCAGGGAGTGTGGAAAAACCTTCATTTATAGAAGTCATCTTAATTCCCACAAAGAGGATTCACACAGAAGAGAAACCATATAATGTGTGGAATGCGGGAAGGGCTTTAAGTTGAATTCTTCTCTTACTCCACAAGAGGATCCACACAGGAGAGGAACATATAAATGTGTGGAATGTGGAAAGGGCTTTAAGTGGAATTCTGGCTGTTATCTCCCAAAAAGGATTCACACAGGAGAGAAGCCATATCAATGCCTGACGTGTGGAAGGACCTTGCTTTTACCAGTCATCTTGATTACCACAAGAAGACCTACACAGAGAGAAGCCATATCAACGCACGGAATGCAGGAAAACCTTCTGTTTCTTATGAATCTCTTATAACACATCAAGTAATCACAGAAACAAGAAAGACCTTATAAATGCATGGAGTGTGGGAAAGACCTTCACTTGTAGCAGTAGTCTTAGTTCCCATAAAAGGATCCACACCGAAGAGAAACCATATAATGTGTGGAATGTGGAAAGGGCTTTAAGTGGAATTCTTCTCTTACTCCACAAAAGTCTTACCTCCCACAAAAGGATCCACACAGGAGAGAAACCATATCAATGTAAGGAGTGTGGAAAGAGCTTTAATCAGGGCAATCATCTTAATTCGCACAAGAGGATCCACAAAGGTGAGAAACCATATCAATGTATGCATGGAGTATGAAAATACATTTCATTGTAGCAGTAATCTGAATCCCCATAAAAGATCCAATTAGGAGAGAAGCCATATTTGTGTGCGCAGTGTGAAGAGGGCTTTAAAAAGAGTTGTGATCTCACTTCCCATGAAAGAATCCACGGGGAGGGGGGAACCATATGAATGCATGGAGTTTGGAAAGAGCTTTGCAAGAAATAAAGCTCTTTACTTGCCATAGAATGATCCACACGCAGGAGAAACCGTATCAGTAAAAGAAGTGTGGGAAGAGGTTCAATAGAAATACAGGTTTATGACTGCAGTTGAGCCCAAAATTCCTACTGTTAAGTGAAACAGTTGTTCAGTGAGTTGTGCTTCATTTTACAACTTTTCCTGCCACAATAATTAAGTGAATCATTGCAGTGGTTAAATTAGTAACACGAAGTTACTAACACTATTATTAAGGAATCTGGCTTTTCCATTGATTTTGCTTCAAATTCTGGTCAGATTCTGGTTTTCTGATTTCCAGTCAGAAGGTTACAAAAGGTGATCGCGTGACCCCAGACTGACTTGTCAAATATCTGAATATAAATCATGTGGCCATATTTCAACAGTCATAAGTGTGAAAAGTGGCCGTAAGAAATTTTTTAGTACCTTCAGTTCTAACTTCATACAGTAGTAGATTAACTGTTCTAAGTTGAGGACTATCTGTCTGGGAATTCAACATAATTCAATCAAAAGCCATAGAAGAAGATCACATATATATCAATGTATCATGTGAAAACAATTTCAGAATGATGAATTCCTCCCAAACAAGAATAAGTGAAATCCGTGTTTAAAGACACTTTTTGAAGCGTTAGAGCCATGGTGCTACAGTGATTCAAATCCAGAATTGCAAGCTATTTCCGCTGACTACCAGGAATTCAGTTTTGACCAGTTCAAGGTTGATTGAAACTTCCACTCTTCTGAGACAGGTAAAAGAGGACCCAGATTGTTGGGGGCAATATGGCAATTCTGTAAACCGTTTATGGAGTGTTGTAAAGCACTATGAAGTGGTAAATCAGTTTAAGTGCTGTAGCTATTGCTATTTTGTCTTTCTATGACATGATAATAAGGAATAGCTCTAAATTCAATTTAAATAAATTGGGTTTAATTGAAATTAATTGGATTTTAATTAGAATGGGATATAAATAAAATATCATTGATATGATTTACTTGTCATGAGACATTTTTAAAAATTCTTTTTAATGAATTAAAAATTAAACCCACAGAAAAACTTTTGGAAGGATTTGGAGGGGGGAAGGAATACTTTTGGTTTTTCAGAGACTCAGGCTGCTTTGAAGTTATTTATTTCACAATACTGCTTAATTGTGGTTCTGGATCAGACTGGTGAAAGGGCACCAATTTTAGTTTTGTAGCCACTGTGCCAACGTTTTTCCATTATAAGAAGAATGAGAAATATGGCTCAAAGAACCAGGTTTTGGGCAAGAGGAGACGAGTTAACTATTCTTTTTTCAATTCGCTTTTTAAGGTCTATTTATTTCCCCTGTTTTTTTTCTTTCATTAATGTAGATAATCTCTTTTGTTGTTCTTAGCAGGATCACCTTCACCAATCCACACTAATCTCTTCAAACTGTGGCAGTCTTCAGCTCTTTTGGCTTGGAGAAATCCTTACTTTGTTTGATCTAGATGACTTACATTGTCTTTCAACTTCCTACTCATATTTCCTGAGCTGTCTTCCTACTGAAAAACTGAAATGAAGCCACTTTTTCCTTTTTGTCTCATGGAATTTGAATTTTATGTGTATTTCTCAAGATTTGCCTTCCTGTATTTTGTATTGCAACCTTTCCTCCAGTCCCTATGAGACACCATTCTCCCATTCATACTCTTCCATCATGGCACCGCTTGTTTTGAGGTAAATTTCTAAAACTTCCATGAGTTTGAGCTTTTCTCTCCATTTTGAAACTCGTTTCCTTTTGATGTGGCTTTTTCAAGCAAGATTGTTTCTTCTGGATTCTTCCCATTGTTGCTATCTGCACTTGCTATTTTGAATTGCTGTTAGCTGCCCAGAGACATGAATTTAAAAAGGCAGTTGAAATAATGGAAATAAAACATCAATACAAATCTAATAGAATAGAATTCTTTATTGGCCAAGTGTGATTGGATACAACAAGGATTTGTTTTCCTTAATTGTCCACGCCAGGTGTGTTAAACTCTTATTTAATGGAGGGCCAGATTCAATTGTGGTTGTCCGGGGGGGGGGGGGTATGGCCAACATGACTTTGATCTCATGGGTGGTGCCTGTGTGGACCGGGCAGGTTTTGGGGACGTCATCGCAGGGGCCTCCGTTGACTGGGTTGGGGAGTACGAGGCTGGTCCTGCGGATGAGGTGAGGCAGGGCAGCTACGAGCAGTTGTGGCCTTCAGCTGCTTTCGACACCACTCGGTTTCCCACCCCACTCACCAGGCTGGTCCGGTCTGCTGCTGGAGATAGACTTCTGGCTTTCTTCCTTGCGCTATGAATGGTGATTAACCATCCTGTTCAGCCTCTGTGACACTTTCATTAGCCCTCATGCTGCTTGCTTACTGTCGGCTGCCATAGAAACTGGGAAAGAGGAAGTTTGGTGTTTGGGAGGGGAAGTTGCTGGAAAAGGGGAGATGTCTTCTGTGTGAATTCAAGAGGGAGGGAGATGCCTTACTATGAAGCTGCATGGACTTTATCTCTGCCCAGCCAAGGTCAACCATCTTCGGCATACCAGATGAGCTTGCTAGACTGTGGGAATAAAACTTTGACTTCAGTATTGGGTAATGATTAGTCTAAGACCTTATACATACATGTCTGCCTAAGGGTCACTGAGATAAGCAAGGAAATTAAAAAACAAACACCAGAAACAATTAAGCAGCTCAGACAATTGTAAACAGTTTTGTTGTGCTATATCTAATTATTGTAATCCACAATGTGTAATGCTTACTATGTACGAATTTCTCTCATAAAAGGGGGTACTAGAATTTGCTCTAGACTCCCATCCCGAGTACACCAGCCTCTGTGTCTCATTCTTTCCATGGGAGTCCACCACAAGTGGTGACCCCGAGTGATCACACTGCAGGTGGTAACGTGTCCGGACCTCCGTGTTTTCCTGCGCCTGGAATAGGTAAAGTACGTACTTAACTATTGGCTGGACAATAGGATTATTTCAGGGAGCATGGGGGAAACTCAACCACAGGAAGCGGCAATGTTAGTAGTTGCAGAAGTTAGCAAGGACAAACAACTTTTCTTTAAACCCTCCGGGGGAGCAATAGTTCTTTCAAAAGATAATGTGAGAGAGCTGCTTGCAAGAGATCTGGCGGCAATGTCCCTGGTAATCCAGAGAAGGCTTTTTAAAGTTTAGAACACATGGAGGAGAATTGGAAATATCCTTCATGAGAGAGCCACGGGTAACAGCTGAAATTTTGATATTTGGGAAGATTGTTATGACTGCTTTAGAGACCAGCAACAACTCTGTTTAAAAACTTTAGTAGAACCTCTTCCTAATCAAGGAATTGTATTGGCACCCTCCCTTCTCCTAAAGCTGGAGTGTGCTTTAATCATTTCCAACAGCACCTATTCCTGTGAATGATAAAATCCAATCAAAATGGGAAGAGGTTCAAGCCATGATGCATCAGGCTTTCAATGAGGGGAAGTTAAGAGTCTGATGAGATTACCCAGATGAATTTTGTTTCCAGTCAATGGGTCAAGTGGATGCTCAAGGCAATCTGCAGACTGAATGGGTTTCCGATTCCTTTAGCAATTCTTAGGGAAATTAAAAAAGCAGTAAAAGATTATGGTATTCCAAAGTCCTTTTACAAAGGGGCTTCTGACAAGTTTGGCTACCTCACGCATGATTCCTAGTGACTGGAAAGATTTAATGAGAATGATATTGAGCTCTACTCAGTATGTGGTCTTTGACTCAGAATACCAAAGGGAGGCTGTCACTAGGGGAAGGAATTTGGGGG
>BHFT01060637.1:0-16036 GCA_004320025.1 Laticauda laticaudata
ATGGAGCAACCCATTTGTGGATCTTGATGTGCTTTTTCTTTAAGAATCCTCACTTTCATGATTTCCTGAAATATCAAAAGGGAGCAGGATTCTTGAGTAATTTTATGTGGTGGAGTGGGTCCAAAAGGAATCTTGACAGCTCCATATCTCATTCTCCAGCTTCATAGATTCCCTGGGTGAAATTCAAGAATACAAAATAATTCTCACAGCCTTCTAAACAAACAAATGATTTTTGGTTTTGAAAAAGAAAAACTCTTTCAAATTTGGTGGGCGTGGCAGGGGAAGGATACTGTAAAATCTCCAATCAGAGGTGGTATTTGCCGGTTCTCCAGAACTGGTCAGAACCTGCTGAATACCACCTCTGACCCTGCTGTCTAGAGAATTCTGGAAGTTGAAGTCCACACATCTTAAAGTTGCCAAGTTGGAAAAACACTGATTTAAACAAACCTCAGTATGAGAGTACACAAATACACAAATACTAGCCTATTCTTCATGCGGCAGCATTACTCAAATAAATTAACTAAAGCTTCCTAAGTTGTCACTTATATACAATCTGTCAACCATCCACAAAGTAAATCATCAAAACTGATGTATTTAATATGCCAGTGACAACTGGGATGATAAGTAGTTGGAGAACTGGCATCCATGAGCTCTTAAAAGAAGTTAACACACATTATTATTATTTTGCCCCAACTCAGCAACAGAAATCTGCAAGCACACACACAGGCACAAAAGCTCCAAAATTTTCTATGAATTCATCGTAAATCATAAATATCAACAGGATATCTACAATTATGATTTATTTTTATATCCTATCTTTGTTCTGGGGATAATCCAAAATCTGAATCACTCCAACATTAGTCTAGCTCCTTCACTAGAATGGACTATTAGATAAAGTAACCATAATGATTAAAATAATGCTCTACATCAATTTTTTGATGTGGAAGCTCCATTTTTTTTTCCAACTGTTTGGAAGCTGAAATCAGCACATTCTAATATCCTCTTTTACATTTGAGGGCAATTTCCAAGTCAACTTGGAAATTCAAGTCAGCCTCCAACTTCTGGCTTTGAAAATCAGAGGCTTCTATTTGGTGTTAACAATAAGTTTTCTCTGACTGGCTATGGAGATTTTGAGTCATCCAGGCCATGGTTTTCTCAGAGCTTCTTCAGCTCTGACTGGACGGTGGGGAATGGAAGGATTTATAATACTTGCAGACAGTTGGTCATTTGTTTTCTTTTAGAGAGCCATTGAGGCCACTTGGAGGTTTATCTGTGTTCTCAGGGTCACCTGAGTGGTGAAAATGGGTGTCGAGCCTTCTTGGAACTGCTGAAAGGACTGTGTTGAGAAAGGGCTGTTCAGTTTTGACATAGATGGCCTCTTTGACCCCTCTTTCAAACTAAAAATTCTTTCTGTCCAAAATGTGGATTTTGCTGTCTTCAAAAGACAAAGTCCTTGGGAAAAAAGCACCTTTGGGAGTTCTCTCTGATCTGAGAAATCTGGGTTTCCACCAGTTTCAGGCCTTACATTGCATCTATGTCCACTGTTTCAATCACTGAGATTGCCTGATTCCCCTCATCTCCCCCCCCAAAAAAATGGCAAGACCTAACGGACTTTATACTTCATTGGTTGCCTTTGAAATATTGCTTGAAGATTTGATATGGAAGAGGAAGTGGTAAAAGGATGTATAATAGCATGAGCAAAAAAATTTGGACACAATGTAGAGCAAGAAAACTGGGAAAAATTATGGGGTAAGAATTATACATTAAACAAGATCTACAGCTGACAAAGAGAATCTTTACAAGATGCTTTACCATTGGCATTTTGCACCAATAAGATTGGCAAATATATACCCCAATATGAATCCAATATGTTGGAAATGTAAACAGCCAAGGTACCTTCTTCCATATGTGGTGGCTATGCCCTGAAGCCCAAAAATACTGGATCAAAATACAGAGTTGGTTGCAAGAAATAGTGAAATGTCAGATAGAGTTCAAACCTGAATTGTTCCTTTTAGGAATAATTAAGGGGAAATGTAGTAAAAAACCCCAAATATATATTATACAAAACGACAGTGGCGAGGATTGCCTTCGCACAATGTTGGAAATGAGATAAAATGCCACCAGAGGAATTCGTTATCTGAAAGACATTAGAATGTGCTGAAATGGACAAACTCACTCTAGAGCTAATGGTAAAGAAGAGCCAGAATACTATGCGGTCTGGGACAATTGGTATGAATGGTTGAATAGTAGGAATAAGAATAGAGATAAGAAAAATATAGATAAATGTATATAAATGTATCTAAATGAATATAAATGTATGGAGATTTGTATATATAACAATGATGCCACAGTGTTGTTAAAGAAATATGCAAATGTGAAAAAGCATAATACAAATAAATAAATAAAAAAGAAAATGAAATATGGCTTGAAGGAAGAAGAAAATATGACAGAAAAGACAACTTAAGGCTGTTATTGTCTGTTGGTTGAGAATGAAAAAGAGACAACCTCCTGAGCTGATAGTCTAACTGCATCACAACAGAATAATAAAGAGCTGGAAGGGACTTTGAAGATCTTCTAGACCAACCTACAGCTCAAGCAGGGAAATCCTATACCATTTCAGACAAATAGCTGTCCAATCTCCTCTTTAAAAAATCCCTTTCTTACTGTCCCCATTTATTTGTATTTACTTCCTTTGTTCTTGTTTATGTTCATACTTACACTTGTTATCTTGTACATGTTTGACAAATAAATAAAGTTATTGCACTAATTATTCCAACTATGGTTCGATCATGGTTTGGTTCAAACAAAAAGTGGACCCATCCCTCTGCTTGAAAGTTTTGGATGTTGTGTGGATCAATATAGAACCAAAATGCAAACTAATTGTATTTATTTTTATTAAGTAGGCAAAATAATTCTGAGTTTTTTCCCCTTCAAACATCAGGTCAAAGGCCCAATTTCAATCAAAAGTATAA
Organism: Laticauda laticaudata; assembly: GCA_004320025.1. Classification (NCBI taxonomy): domain Eukaryota; kingdom Metazoa; phylum Chordata; class Lepidosauria; order Squamata; family Elapidae; genus Laticauda; species Laticauda laticaudata. Next base: position 2,973 of record BHFT01060637.1, read on the forward strand.
AAATACATTTTAGCAACTTGTGTTCAGTGTTCTTTTATTAATATTCAACTTTCCCTTAATAGAGGCAATCTCCTCTCTTCATTGTTGCTATGACCTATCAAATTTCCTTTTAAATGTTGTACAATTATTTTCTTAATTTGGCTCATAATTAATTCTTCAGAAAAAGAAACACAGCTCACTGCTCTGTAATCCTCTTGATTGCATCTGACTTTTAAAACATTTGTCAGCTGTACATTTATACACAACGTTTGTTAAGTTTTGGAATTGTATTTATTGTTTTCATAAATCCATACAATATGTTGTTCAGACTTTATTTAAGTTATCTGATCCAGAGTGGACTCCTTAAGTAGACCCACAAAAAGCAGCTGAAATGGATGGAAGAAGTGACAGATATAGAATGTGTCATTTTAAATTGTAAATAGAGAAAATTATTTCTAATGGTCCTGAATTTTATGCTATAAAATCACTGCAAATTGAACTGTTAAGAGTCTAGCCAGGATCCTTTTCTGCTAGGGAAAAAGTTTATGCCTGAATACAAGTTTGATATTACACATATGGTCTGAATATCACCTCCAGTCTGTTCTACTATTTTTTTTAAAAGATTGTCCATTTGGAATTGTTGGAAGAAATATCCATCTGGTTCAATTCCAAGTCAGGAAAAACACACAGAAAACATGGAGGCTGATTGGAAAGATGGTTTAATGATGAAGCAGAACGACATGGTTTCTGGGCAGCTGAACACATGGAGTTGAGAGTGGGATGAGGGGGGTTATATCTTCTCTTGGGCTTAAGCTTCCTGTTCCTGTGCAAGAACATGTATTCTACTGGCTGTTGTCAGATTCCTATGGGGTCATGTAGGGGTTATAGCTGGCTCTATAGGCAAAAGAGAAAATGCAAATCCTAGGTATTTGTCTGAGCTAGGTTTGGTTGAAGTTTGGACTGCTCTGGGGGAGAAGGGATCATGTAATGTCTAAAATGCCCTTAGGATATTATGCAATTTAGTGAGCTCTATGTCTTCTGCTAAATGGTAGTGGGTTAATCCTATTATGTCCTGAAGGATCATGTCCTGTTCTTCTTAATCCCATCATCCTGGAGCTGAAAGTCTTTTGTTTTGTAGATAGGCTGGCCCAGTCTTTCTTAATGGGCACAGAATATCTGTTGGGGGGGGGGGGCTATTAAGAGTGAGCCTGTTCCCTGCATCTAAAAAAATATGTTTCTTCATTTCTCATTTAAGGAAATATAATATTCTGCCTTTTTAATATTCCTCAAAATATTTCATTCTTTGGGGGGAGGGGTGGCTTGGCTTCCCCAGAATCCAAGATCCCTCTCATTTCACTTTGCTGCATATAGGGATGCGATTCAACCAGTATAACAACTGGTACAGTGAGCGCGCACTCTGCATTTCAAAAAGCTCGAATACTTACCTTCTACAGCAGCCGCTGTGAAAAAAACAGCTGAGGTGTGGCAAACTGCTCTGCCATGCAAATCAACGGTGCTCTAAAACAGCCAAATAAAGCACAAAAAAAGAGCAGAGGTGGGTGGGTGGGGCCAAATGCTCACCAGAACTACCGGTTCATATGAACCGGTCCAAACCAGTAAAATCCTGCCCCTGGCTGCATAGTTCCTGAGAGGAAGACATGTTGCCATCAAACAATCCTGTGATGACCCAGGGTGGGATATAAAACAAACATAGTCACAGAAAACAGGTGAAGCCCCTTTTATTCTTTCAGTTTGCTTCCAAGCTCCAAATATCTTTGACGGAAGACAAAAACACTCCCACACAAACAGTTATACAAAGAAGGAAAAAAGCAACACAAACCAGGCAAGATAAGGGTTAGAGGATATCCACAGATAACACACACTGGGAAGGACACCAAACTCAGAGAGGAACTATAAACTAGAGATATTTACACACTTTGTTTCCAGCGTTCGCCAGTACGCAGGTCCAAACTCTTATTCAGTTGTCACAGCTGCAGCCCATGAAGAGGATCAAGGCCCTCTCATCCCGAATAGACCACATTCTCTCCCTTATCCTCTCCTCCCTGCATGTCCTAGTATATATAGGGAATGGGCCTGGGTCCTCCTCCAACTGCTCAGCCAGCCTCTGCCCTTCCCCAGCCTCCTCCACTACCTCTGGAGCCACATTTCCACTCCCTGTCAGCTGTTCCTCCTCTCCCTCAGAGTCAGTCTTCACCAGAGGCATGACAAATCCTTTCCCTTGTGAGATCTTCAGCTGAAGATGTGGGAGGAGGATGGTAAGACATGTTTTCTCTATTACAGGGGTGTCAAACTCGTGGCCCGCAGGTGAAATGCGTCATGCAAAGGCCATGGCCACGCCCAGTTTAGTGAAGGGGGGAAAAAGTCACACTATGTCACATGATGATGTAAGTTTGACACCCCTGCTCTATTGGGAAAATAGAGCTGCAGCATCTTCTTTTAAACAAATAAACCAACAAACCAAAACCTCAGCTTGTTACACTTTTGGCTAGGTCACAGTTGAGATCTTCCAATGATACTAAGGACACATCCACAAAAAATGAAGCTCAGATTTACAGAGGGCAGGAAGCCGACAAATAGATTGGCTTCTTTAATCTCTATGGACCAAAATAGGATATGAGGTCACCCAAACTCTGCTCCATACAGTTTAGGAGCACTCCATACATACTCCTTCTCATGAGGAGACTACAAAGCAGGGTGTATGGAAGGATCAAGAGATAAGCAAATTCACTATACTGGCTGCAGCCATAAACAGAGCCTTTGAATTGATGCTAAGAGCTATCCTGTAGTAGGATGGGAGGCCAATTAGTTTGATAAATAGATAAATAAATAAATCTCAAATAAATAAGATCTCACTTCCCCTATTCACCATTCAGAAATTGCCTATTCAATGCTATAAAGAAGTTAAGAGAACTTCAAATGACAAGCTTCGAAACACCAACCAATTGCCTTCAATCCTTACTATCAGAAATGACGATTGCATTTTTCTAACGGTTACCAATTTAAAATCATCAGCAAAAAGCAAGACAAGGTATTGGCTTCTGAAAGTTTTAAATGTATTAAGAGCTCAGAAAATGGTGGAATGTTGGACTCTGGACCTTAAGTTTGTGAAATTAATTGTAAAAAAAATGCATTGTTGTGGGAATGAAAAACTTCTTTTCACACTGGAGACATACCAAAACAACGGACTGATAATGGTGTTCAGATATTTTTCAGGAACCGCATCGGGACTTTGAATCAATAATGCCAGTTATGTTGTGTCTTCTTGGGAACAGTGTGTTCCCAGAAGTAGTTAGAGAAAAAGATAGGTGATGGAGTGTATCTGAAGACAAAATAAACAAGAATTTAAGCAGGTGTTTGCCACTGTATACGTATATGTGTATGTATTGTTGGAAGAAATGTCCATCTGGGTTCATTTCTAAGTGGGAAGAAAGACACTGGAAGGGGTGTTGGTCTTACATGAATCATTCCTTCTCAAGGTATGGCGAGAGAATCCAGGAATGGGTTAACTCTTATCTCATTGCTCGGTAGACTGGTTTAAAGTCCTAGGGGCCTTGGTCCAATGTCTGAGATTGGATCTCTGAAGGCTATGCAGCTCAGCACCGGGGAGCCTGTTGTCATGCCCCTGTCAGAGCTGTTGTGGTTAGCTGGCAACAGGTGCAGGCAGTTGAGTAGACCGAGGACTCAGATGCGGGGCCAGGACCATTAGGGAGTGAACTGCTACCTTCAGAGATTGTGGGGGCTGGCAGCAGCGATGAGGAGGTTCCTGAGGAGCCTGTGCCAAGTGTGCATGTGCGCAGGATTGCTCACAGGAAAGAGCAGTTACAACAGCATGGGAGACTCGGGAGTAAAGCTGCAAGGTAATGATCCCTCCTTCAAGAAGATAAAAGCCAGCTGTGAAACAAATGTTCTTTGCAGAAGGCAAAAACATTTTGAAACTCCAGCCTCATGGACATTCCACTATCCTGAATTTGTATCTGAAGATTCTTATATTGCAAATTTTCTTGTCTGTTATCTTTTGGCAGTCTCGCACAGTTTGGCAAGGCTTGTGCTGATCACAGCTAATTATTTTGCAGAAGCATTAAAAGGTTTCTGTTCCCTTTGGATTGTGTTTGATTTGTTGGAAAAGGGTGTGTGTTAGAACAGAGTCTGAATCCAAGGATAAAGACAAACAGCTGACAGGGAATGGGAGTGTGGATCCCAACCATGTGAGTTTTGCCGTGCCTTCATGTCTGAAGTTCTTGCTCCTGCCCTGACAAACTAATTATCTCAATTTGGTTTGATTGAACTTAAAAGTGACAGTTTGTGTTAGCCATGTTTTGTACTTTGCAGTCAAAGGCTGTTCCTGGGAGAGTTTTTCTTCAGCCACAAGGTAACCTGGACATTGGGGGCAAAGTTGGAGCTAATAAAGGGACTCTTATTGATTATCTGACTGTGTTGCCTTTGTGCCATGCCCTGGATCATCACACCTATGAGCAGTTAACTCTGGCCTCAATTGGCTCAGAAAAGAAGACCCGTCCAAAAACACCACTGCCATGGCAACTCAAACGTCACCCAGAGTATGCTCCGATGAATCAGGCAGGGACTTTAGCCCCCTCCACAGCTGCGGAATGAATCGGGGCGGGGGGGGCTCAGCCACTCTCCAGGACTGGATCAAAGATGCTATGCTGGTCAGAGCCAGGGAGCCTATCTGACAGCTTGCAGCTGTCATTTGTAAATGAAGGTGCAGCGCTGGTCGGAGTTGTCAAACTGCTTACCAACTCTTGTGACGAAGAATCCAAGAATGATAAATTTGGCTCTCCAAATTCTGGGAGCTAATTAACCCATGTCCATGGAGCTCAAGACTGAGTTAAAACTGGGGACCGTTGGCAAGGAGGTGTGTCCTCAGAACTTTAACCCAGTCTATTGAGCAATGAGACAAGAGTTAACTCATTCCTGGATTCTCTCGCTACCACCCTGAAGAAACATGGAGACTGCTTGAAAGGATGGTTTAGTAGTAAACAGGACCACATGGGTTTGAGGTCCTGGGCAAAATGGAGCAAATGAATGAGAGTGGGAGAAAAATTTATTCCCTCTGTTGGGCTTTGAACTTGTTTCCTGTTCCTGTGGAAAGAAATGTATCCTGATTGGTTGTCAGACTCCCATGGGGCCATGCAAGGATAACTTTGTAGGTTGTCTTGAGTCCCAGGCTTGGTTGAATCTTGCTGGATGATGTAATGAAGGAGCTTTGTGCAATTCCTTTCATGGCTTAATGGCTTTGCCCTGGTTTGGATTGTGAGGGCTAATCCCATCACCCTGGAACTAAAGGTCTTTTGATGTTTCATGATCGATTTCCTTCAAGATCAGGTACAAGGAAATATTGGGTCGCTGTAGCAAAATGTATGACAATCTTGTTGCTATAGGTTTTCTTTTTCCTTCTGAAAAAGAAATTGAAACATGGAAGTCTTTGGAGAACATTGTACTGCAGTTCTCAAAGCAACAACATGAAGATGTGTTAGAGGAATATGAGAACAGATCACACAGTCCTTGAGTTTGCAGATGTTACCAGTGGTGGGGGGCAACCTTTTCTACTACCAGTTCTATGAAAGCATGCTTTTCTGCTTGAAAAGGAGGCTTTTCAGGATGAATTATAGGCCTGTTTCATCACTTCCTGTAATACCGGAAGTGATGAAATGGGCCTATAATTCGGTCTGAAAAGTCTTGTGGAGGCTTTTTCTAGGAGGCCGAAAAAGGCCTTAAACCAGCCAAAAAATCAGCTGTGAGTGCAGTGCAGGTAAGGGCGTAGGGGGGATTGAGCACGCACTGGCTAAGGGATGCAAAACGTATGCAAAAAGGACACAGCAGATGAGCAAAATTTTGGGGGTGCTCCATCCATTGTCATCTGCTCCAAAAAGTGGTGAAAATTTGCATAAATAGAACGGAAAAGAAAGGAAAAGAACAGACGTTCCTGTGCCAAAAATTGCATATGTGCCAGCATGCACACACTTGTATGCCAGCACCCAGAATGCAATGTGCACCCCACCTCCCCACGTTTTGCATCTGTCAGCCAGTGGGATCTAGCCTTTCATATGTCACCCCATAATGAAGTACACTCTATGTTTCACTCTAGGACAGTGGTGGCTAACCTTTTTGGGTTCCTATGTTGCCAGGTTTAGAGACCTCTGGTATAGGATCTCCTGATTGAGAGGGGGCTGGACTAGAAGATCTCCAAGATGCCTTCCAGCTCTATTCTAATTCTGATTCTTTTTGCTTCAATTATTGCACTAGGCTCCTAAGTATAAATAGAAATCCTGATAAATAAATCCCAATGTGATGGAAATAACAAGGTGCTTTAACAAGTCAGCAAACTTTTTTTAAAAAAACCCAAGTCTCCTCCATTTATCTTTAAGTTAGCGGAAAACTGTGTCAGCCTGTTAATCTTCTCCCATCCTCAACTGCTGATTCACTTCCTGCCTCTTTTAGCTCCAAGTCAGCCAGCTTCCTGCGAAATTAATGGGTGACAAAACCTCACCATTTGTTTCACACCTTGATTATGTCAGCAAAGAGGGAATGGGAAAGGACTACCCTAATAATATTTCAGATGAAGATGTCTTATATACCAGTTGCCTTGGGCTGTGGTTCACATCAAGATAACACCATGGGAAGGATATTTCCACCACTCTTTAGGAAAATGAACAGTGGCATAGCCAATAACAACTGCCCCATTCTTTCTGATAAGTATTTTGTCATGATTTGGATAAGTAATTTCAATGTTGTTGCATACCTTGTTTCCCCGAAAATAAGACCTATCCTGAAAGTAAATCCTAGCTTGATTTTTTACACACACACCCAATATATGCCCTACCCCCAAAATAAGCCCTAATTAAAATCATGCCCACTCCAGAGTACACGAGTAAAAATTAAGCTAGCATGGAAATGGGGGGAGGGGTTTACAGCTGCCCTACTACTTAACTTTGAACAGTTGTAGCCGGGCCTCGCACACCCTGACACCTGCCTTGCCGGCCCATTTCTTCTACAGCCAACAAGGCTTTCCTGAAGGCTCTGTATCTGATAACAAAGCTCTGGATCAATCCAACTGTAGAGGCCTTCAGGAAAGCCTTGCCAGCCACAGAAAAAGAAGAAGCTCCTGAAGGCCTCTGACAGTGAAAAGGAGGCTGGGGGCGACATGCACAAGTGAGGTTAGTCAGTGGATGACTTCCCCTGAAAATAAGACCTGGTGCCCTTTTTGGTGGCAAAAAAAGATAAAACAGTGTCTTACTTTCAGGGAAACACAGTAATAATAATATATTTCACAATGCTGCATAATGTTCTGACCTGGCTCCCAAACATGACAAGCATGCTGTTTTTTTAACTAATGTTCCCTTTATTAGGAGTGCCAGAAGCCCCGGCCAAGAATCATTCATTCAGTCAGTCAGTCAGTCAGTCAGTCTGTCTGTCTGTCTGTCTATCTCTCTCTCTCTCTCACACTCACACACACACAGAGAGAGAGAGAGAGAGAGAGAGAGAGAGAGAGAGAGAGAGGGAGAGCTAACAAAATCTCTAAGTGCCTGTGGAAAGCAAAACTTGCACCCTTCCCCCCTGAAATGGCTCCAACCGATCACTCTTTCTCTCTCACACCATACTTGTAAGGGAAGTCCTGGAAAGTGTGTTCATTCTTTTTTTCCCAGCAGTGGAGACATGTATACACACATGCTCCGAAGGCATGCTCGACTCTCAGCGCTGAAGATCTGAGAAAAGGTTCCAATACAGTTACTGATAGGATTCAGAAGTTCAGACTTTCAGTGGCTGACCAAGAGGGAGATGAATAGTTGTCTGCCACAATGAAGCACACATTGAATCGGTTGTTACACCAGTTGAATCCCACTCCTATACTTGGTTGGTACCTCGGATGCTGGCAATAACCTGTATCAACCATTAGCACCAATCACTGGTATTTGTGATAGATTTTTAAATGTTCAGTTGGCTCAGTTTCATGTCTAATGAATAAAAGAGATAAGAATAATAATAAGAATAATGGAGGAGGAGGAGGAGGAAGAGGAGGAGAAGAGGAAGAAGAAGAAGAAGAAGAAGAAGAAGAAGAAGAAGAAGAAGAAGAAGAAGAAGAAGAAGAAGAAGAAGAAGACACAATTGACATTAACAAATTTGCCATCAGTCAATTGCAGAAGGCAGCTTTATTTGGAGCAGCTTCCATCCTGCAACAATATCTGTAATACCATCAAACATTCAGATCTGCCTATACTGGTATGGACTCGATAGGTAGACAAAATGCCAAGTATTATTAATGTTAAGATATAAATATTATTATATAAATATTATTATTAATGATAATAATCTGGAGCACCACTTAAACACCATCGGCATTAACAAAATCCTTCTCAGTGAATTGCAAAAGACAGCTTTACTTGAAGTTAGCTTATATTTTACAACAACATCTTTAATGACATCAAAGAACATGTGGCCTATCCAAGGTCTTCAGGAAGGACTCGGTGGATAAAAATGCCATATCCAATCCAAACATCTGGCTGACTGTGCAACCAAGTTTAAGAATAAAAGCTATTACAATACATACTGACAAGTTACCAAAGTCATTTGGGGAAAGAAATATAAATTCAAGTGACTTGTTCTTTCTTTTTCTTTTTGTAATAAAGAAAGTGCAATTTATATATTTTTTCAAAAAAAAATTGCAAAAAACAACCACAAATGGTTACACTTTATTTAAATTATCAAGTGCAAAATAGAAGCACCCTATAAGGTTCCATCTAAAGTTCATGCAACTATTCTAGACCTGAAATAAGCAGTTACAACTTTGCTTGGCCCAAAGAAATTATACTAACTTATACCAAGCTTAATTGCCGGGAACTAAATGTAGACCTCTAAAAGATCAGAAATGCACACAAGGTGCAAAATCAGTCAAGTTACAAAAATGTATCTCCAAATATATATCTAGTCTTTGTATTAAATAGTTGCATTTAGAAGCTATCATTTTCAAATACAAGATAATTCCAAGAGCTCTATTATTTATCTTTCAACTGATTATAAATATCAATTAAAACAAAATTTGCTAGTTTTAAAAATTATTTCCCACTTACGCTTTTTGTTCTTTGCCTTTTGGAGAAAACATCACATTATAAAGGCTGCTTTCTTTTGGGACGTGGACAGGAAGCAAACTCTTCTTTTATATAGTCTCTTTCAATACACATTTGTGTGGAAGGGAATCCAATTTCCCAGGAATTTGTTCTTTCATCAGACCTGAAGAAGTGTTTTAATAATGTTTTAATGAAAGAAAACAACAACAAATTTCCACAGAGTTGCAGTCTAAACACAGTTTCGTTTTGCTCAGCTACATTTGTCAAGCTGTGTACATATCCTTTCACCAGCACTTAATCATTTGATATTCATGATACCTGCATTCTTAGTAAACCAGAGTTGATTGTCCTGCAACTATTCTGCACTGCAGATTTAACTATGCAAACTGAGGCCCATTCTCTGACTTCAGCAGTAAAAAGGAGAACATAGAACCATGATGGCGAACCTATGGCAGGCGTGTCAGAAATGGCATGCAGAACCATCTCTCCGGGCATGCCACCTGGCACCTGTTGCTCTTCCGGATTCCAACATGCCCAGCTGGCCAGCTGGTCTTTGTCCACACATGCGCACCAGAAACTGCAAGACCAGGTGGCTGGCATGCATATGCATACCTTAACCAGAAGCTCAGATTCCCTGGCACATGTGCGCCAGGTAACTGTTCTTCCAGTTTCTGGTGCTCCCTCATGCGCGCGCATTCCCATTTCGGCACTCGGTGCCAAAAAGGTCCACCAACACTGGTTCACAGGGGTTTGGAAGAGCCCCTAGCTAAAATTATGTGCAATTCAGAGAACTCCCAAATCCCACTCCTGGCTGGCCCTGCCTACTCCACCCGGCCCCTTCCAGGAGTCCCCACACGGCCCATTTTGGATGCTAGGTAAGTGCAAGACCCATATGGAGGCTCAGGGAGGGTGAAAAATGGGCCTCCTGGAAGTTCAGGAAGGCTGGAAACGGGCACATTTTCAGCTTCCAGAGAGCCTCCGGAGCCTGGGGAGGCCGTTTTCATCCTCCCAGAGGCTCAAGGAAAGCATCTGGAGCATGGGGAGGGCAAAAATGTCCCCCCTGCCATGGTGCAGAAGGCCAACTAGGCCACGCTCACCATGGCCATGCCCACCCAGTAACCAGGCAGAGAACCCGTTACTAAAATTTTTGAAGCCCACCCCTGCTTGAGTTTGACACCCCTGGCCTAGAGAATTGTCTGCAACTGGACATCCTAGGAAAAAAGAATCAGTTTAATTCTCAAGCTTGTACAAAAGCTTTTTATGAAGACAGCTACCTATTAAAAGATCTTAATAATAAAACACTTTTTCTTCTTTCCTTATATGCCTGAGGAAATAATTATATATTATTTCCTCAACCATTATACAGAAAGTCCTCATCTGACCACAGTTGAGCCCCAAATTTCTGTTGTTAAACGAGACACTGGTTGAGCGGGTTTTGTCCCATTTTACAACCTTTTAACCACAGTTGTTAAGTGAATCACTGCAGTTGATAAGTTAGTCCCCTGGTTGTTAAGTGAATCCATCTTCCCCATTGATTTTGCTTGCCAGAAGGTCACGAAAGGGGATCACATGACCCTGGGACACTACAAATGTCATAAGTATGAGTCGGTTGCTAAACATCTGAATTTTGATCACATGACCATGGGGGATTTTGCAGTGTTCGTAAGTGTGAAAAATGGTCACAAGTCACTTTTTTCAGAGCCATTGTAATTTTGAATGGTCACTAAATGAACTGCTGTAAGTCGAGGACTACCTGGAGTGACTGAGGAAATATTAAAAAACAACCCTCCTCCTATGTATTATTATAAAGCCCAGTGGTTACCAACTGGTGGGCCAGGGACCACTTGTGGTCTACAAGAAAATTTTGGTGGTCTGCAGAGAAATGTCCCCCACAAAGCAATTAATCCAGGCTGTGTGGGAACACAGGCTGTGCTGCCCACATGGCCTCCTCACCCGCTGAGTGCAAACCTTCCCTTGAGTAGAGCGACGCGAGCTGTAACTGGAAGGTAAGACCAATGTTGGCATCCTGGTCTAGATCTAAAATCTCATAAAGTTCTGGTTCCCCAGGCTTCAGGGTGTCTGTACACAACAAGAACTCAGGGCCTTTTAGCCAGGATGATTCTGCTAACTGGGATGCAGAAATTGACCTCATAGCATGGTCTGCTGGGTTCTGGTCTATTGGTACATATCACCACTGTTCGGGTTTAGAAGATCTTCTGATCCACTGTACTCTGTTGCTCACGTAGACATAGAAGTGTCTGCTCTCATTGTGGATGTAGCCCAGTACAACCTTGCTGTCTGTACAGAAGGTGGTGGGTTCTAACTCAAGATCTATCATCTTCGTTATCATATTCACTAGTTAATAAAATAAAATAAAATAAAATAAAATAAAATAAAATAAAATAAAATAAAAACAATACAATACAATACAATACAATACAATACAATACAATACAATACAATACAATACAATACAATACAATACAATAAAAGGTAAGACCAATGGTGGGGGAAGATAATCCACCCTGGGGTGGCTTGCTGATGTTGGTGGGAAAGTCAGTTCCATATTCCAGAGCTGCAGTAGTCACAGGACTGACCCTTTGGTCATCCCAGAGTAGCTGCTCCTCCAATCCATGGCAGACCGGTGCACCTGGGTGGAGGAACAACTGCTCCAGGACAACCAAAGGGCCAGTCCTGGAATATGGGACCGACTTTCCCACCAATGTTAGTAAACCACCATCAGTCAAAATGCATATTAATGGTCCACAGGATTTAAAATTATGAGTTTGGTCCCTGAGGTCCAAAAGGTTGACGACCCCTGCTATAGCCAATTCTTTGCTGAAACTGACAAGCTAGGAGGTTGATTTTTAGATTTGTCTAAAATAGCATTTCTTCCAATTTTATTTCCAAAAAGGGAAAGGGAGAAAATAAATTAAAAATAGCAATACTATAGAAAAAAAGTTAGAAGCAGACTCTTACTTCCTCAGAGAACTTATGACATCTGCCTTGACTGGGATTTAGAGTTCAAAGATGTCTGACTTGGTTTAATAACATCCACTTTATATGTCAATGAGCTGCAGGAGGTGTGGAAGGAAAACTCTTTAATTTGCTTTCTGAAAACTGCCAGGGTTGCTCTAGGTGCATATTAATTCTGCTGAAGAGTGTCAATGAAGTGATTATAAGCTCCTTAGATAAGTCATTTCAGATCAAGCCTTTAGGAATCTGAAGCAGTTTCTTCCAAAGGATTCCAAATAGGATAACCATCTACAGGCACGCTGGACAATTATCAAGCCATAACAAATCTTCTCTTCATGACAAATCTTATCCATCTTCTCTTCAGGTGCCATTCGAAAAACCATTAAACATCAGCGTGAAGGCTCTGCAGGCTGAAAGGTAAAATAGGGGGTCTATGGTGAGGATATCTCTTCACTCCTGCTTCTCCACCCAGAAATATTGGCCCAGCTGCCTTCCTGGGGTTACAGAGGGAAGGAGGAAGGAGGTTCAACCCAGCATCAGAACAAATTTTCTGGGAACTTTTATTTTGGTGAATCTGTGCTGTTCTGCTCACTCTCACACAATGGTGGTTTAGTGGGTTTATTAATATTTCTCAGCTGTTCCCTTCACCAACATGTCAGACTTGTCCCAATTAAATCCAGCCAAAAGCAGACGATGCTACCCTATTTTCCCAAAAGTAAGTCCTAGCCCAATATAAGTCCTACTGCCAAAATAAGCCCTAATTAAGATCCTGCCCATTCCAGAGTGCACAGGTAAAAATTAAGCTAGGATGGGGATGGTAGAGCTACCCTACAACTTACCTTTAGACAGTTGTAGCCAGGCCTCACACACCCTGACATCTGCCTTGCCAGCCCATTTCTTCTGCAGCCGACAAGGCTGGCAAGGCTTTCCTGAAGGCCTCTGGAGCTGATAACAAATCGATCCCAAGCTCTGTTATCGGCTGCAGAGGCCTTCAGGAAAGACTTG
>BHFT01060639.1:0-19801 GCA_004320025.1 Laticauda laticaudata
CAAACTCCATACAGAAGCCTGATGATGGCAGATGAGATTCTGCTGAAATGTTGCTACAACTTTAAAAGCATTACAAAGACGTGGGATAATACCCGAAGGAAGCTGAACTGCGCATATATTAATCAAGAGAAAATTGACATGCGGGAACTATGTGATTAGGAAATTATTGCTGCATACAAATATTATTAATGTACAATGATGCAAGGCAGAAAGCAACTGCAAATATGTTGCCAGTGATATCAACTAACCAATCAATATACATACATATTGTTCTGTCAAGATACACCTGAGTGTAAACAGTAATGAACTACATATATGAAATGCAAGGCACAGGATAGATATCCATATGTATACCTCATCAAAACAGCTACGTACATGCAGCTCAGCTAAGGAAGAACCATGAGTTAAAGAGCAAGAACGTAAAAGTTTCTTGTTCTATGTAATTCTTAAGATTATGCAGATCATAAAGTTTATTATAGAAGAATCATAATAAAGGGGAATCAGGAGGGAGAAGGAAAGTGTGGCAGCCGCAGCAGCAGCAAGCAATTCTCTTTGTCCCTTTTACAGCTGCATGACTGGGCTGCCAGAGACCAAGGCAACTGGGACCTGAGAAGCCAAGTATCAGTTGAAGCCTTAATAGATGTTCAGGGAAAGAAATAGAGCAACGTCCATTGTTGCTGCTTCTATGAGAAGAGCCCATGCCAAGTGTCCCAACCGCGGAAGCAGGAGACCTGCCTGAAGAAAACAGAAGATAGTAGCACCACAGCAGCAGCCACAACGGCAGCAAGAAAAATGTTAACATCTCAGCCTACGCCAAGGCCTGTCATTTTCTGTATGAGGGACTGATCGCTGCCCAGACATATCTGGAAAGCTCGTGTGAGGAACCCAGGTGCATCTCATCTCAGCCAACTGAGAAAGAATTAATAACTGATCCTCTTGAACCTCTTAGATAAAACCTCTGGCACAGTCATTCAAGAGTAGCAGCAATAACCTACTCATATCCCATATGGGTATTTGCTTATCAGAAGCAAAAGAATAGAAGCAGAGAAAACCACAACTCTTGGGATGGCAATGTTATTAGGTTGTTCATCATTTCAAAGTCACTGTTCTTTGATTACCTGAAGGGATGATATGCCCTGAAAATAATAACACCAGGTAGTCTTGTAAGGGTATTTTTATATGTTGCTTCTAATAGTGTCAGCACCAATATGTAGATCAGACTGAAAACTCAGCTCCACAGAAAAGCTAAAACTACTTTTATTGAGGATGCATATATACAGAATCTTGTAAATCTGATAGTGCTGCATCTTCTCCGTCTTCTTATGTTCCAGTGAATATGGGAGGCACCTGCCTATTCCACTTCCAAATGTTTATTTTATTTAAATATTTATTCAATTTATATAGCTGCTCATTTCGCATTCATGACTTTGGGCAGTTTACAATTGAAAAATAAACATAAAGCACTGAACATATACAAATATTAAAAACAATGCAATAGAATCAGCAGGAGAGCAAAGCCATTCAAGAACTGCATAGCCATTTGATGAGCTCCACACCATGCTCTGATCCCCTGATCAGATGACAAAGCCAGGTCTTCAGGCCCTCCTGGAAGTAATCAAGGTCAGAGTTGGCCTGACCTCAGGGGGAATGAAGTTCCAAAGGGAGGGTGTAGCAACAGAAAAGGCCCTTTTCCTGGTCCTGCAAGATGACATTTTCTCATCTTCCTGCTGCAGGAATAGGTGCAAGGTTCTCCTAGCTGTAACTGCCACCTGCTCTTCATGCAGAAATTGTGAGTTCAGGATGATGCCCAGGTTCTGAAGGAATTGACAGACGTGATCTCAGAACCACTGAACTATATTCTTCAAAAATCTTGCAGCATCGGGGAGCCAGATGTCTGAAAAACAGTTGATATAGTTCCCACTTTCAAAAAATGAAAAAAACAAAACAAAACTGGATCTAGGAAACTGCAGACTTATCAGTCTGACATCAATACCTGAGAAGATTCTGGAAAAGATAATCAAGCAACAAACCTGTAAACACCTAGAAGCAAACAAAATCATAAGCAAAAGCCAACACGGGTTTTATTAAAAACAGATCATGTCAGACAAATCTTACTGTATTCTTTGACAATGTGACAAAATTAGTGGACCAGAGAAATTCTGTGGGTATAATTTACTTGGATTTCAGCAATGCATTTGATAAAGTAAACCATAACATACTCTTGATAAGATAGAAAAACGAAGGTTAGACAGCATCACACCATTGGATGGATTTATAACTGGCTGACTAACCACACTCAACATGTAATCCTTAATTTAACTGCATCTACATGGAGGGAAGTATGTGTGGAGTACTCCAAGGCCCTAACTTGGGCCCAATACTCTTCAATATTGTCATCAATGATATAGAGGAGGGAAAAAAAGGAAAACTCATCAAATTTGCAGACAACACCAAACTGTCAGGAATAGTCAACACTCCAGAAGGATCTTGACAGACTTGAATACTGGGTCCCCATCTAATAAAATGAAATTCAATAGTGTGAAAAGTAAGCTTCTACATTTAGGCAAGAAAAACCAAATACATAGGTATAGAATAGGTGGTATCTGGCTTATTAGTAGTAACTGTGAAGGAGACCTCGGAGTCCTAATGGACAATCACTTAAATATGAGCCAGCGATGTGTTGCAGCTGCCAAAAAAGGCAACACAATCCTGGGCTGCATGAACAGAGGGTTAGAATCAAGATTACATGAAGTGGTAGTACCAATACAAAAAGATGTTTAGACTCTAGAAAGAGTGCAGAGAAAAGCAACAAAAATTATTAGGGGACTGGAGATTAAAACATATGAAGAACGGTTGATGAAATAAGCTATGTTTAGTTTAATGAAAAGAAGAAGTGGGGTGACATGATAGCAGTGTCCCCATATAAGAGGCTGCCACAAAGAAAGAGTATGTGTGTGTCAACTTATTTTCTAAAGTACTTGAAGGCAGGGCAAGAAACAATGGATGGAAACTAACTGAAAGAGAGAACCAATCTAGACCTTTCCTGACAATTACCGGTAGAACAATTAATCAGTGAAATGACTTCCTCCAAAAGTTGTGGATGCCCCAACACTGGAGGTTTTTAAGAAGAAATTATGGTCTTCTGGTTTCTACAAGCTGGCTCTCTTAATTGACATTTAGGTTTATTTGAGTGAATGAAATTTTGTTATTGTTGATGAGTTGTAGAACTATTTCAGACCAGCAATATTTTAGAAAGTAAACACACTTTATAAATTCTATCTCCAGTAGAATTTAACATCACTGAGAAATTAAAATGGAAAAATCTAGTTTCCCCTTCTGATACATCTACTAACTTCAGTAAATTATGTGGCTTGCCTGCAGTCTCCTCCTTACTAAACCTTCTAGTTTAAGGAGAAAAAGGATGTTTCATTTCTTTTCTAACACAATTGTAGGAATTTTTGACCTGACTTCTATTAAAAAGACCAAGTTAGAAGAATGGGGAGGAGTTAATGTCTCCCTTAGAGGTGCTTCTTGAGTAACAGACTAATAACAGTAAGCATGGCATCTTTCTTTCTAATTACAGTAGTTACTCTACCCATCAGAAATGTATGGAATAAAAAACTATGTTGGTGTACTGGGTACCTCTCAAACAAAAGAGAGGTTGCCTTAAGCAGACATTTATCCCAAAAGTTTTAGTGTTGGAAGTTTTTAAAAAAATATCTATGCCTCTGCTGCCTTACCTGAAACAGGGTGTCTTCAGATAACACCCCTTCTCTTCATTAAAATCTAATTCTCATTCCCCAAACAAACCAATCCTTATTAGGAACAGAGCGTATGTGCTCCAATTTTCAGAGCTAAGGGAACATATATAAGCTCTTTTATTAGGCTTTTTATTGGTTTTATTTATCATGCTTGAAGTTGCATTTTGTATTTTGTATATCGTTGAATAAGTGTTTCCTTGAGTGCTCAAACTGAATAGAAGAGGCGTTGGCTTACCTGAACAGTTTCTCAGCATGCCTTTGGAGAATCCACACATATGGGTTAATTCTGCCTTTCTCCCCAGAGGCTGAGTCATCAATCTTTGTTACAACTCTTCCTGTCAGGGCCAGGAAGTCCCAGTCACGCTGAAGGCGCAGCCACCTGATGATCTTCATTGTGGTCTTGGCTTGGCCTCCCACCTGGACACTGGACCAGATGGTCACCAGGATGGGAGGGAATTCTTCAAAGGCATGCTGAGAAACTGCGTTCAAGTAAGCCAATGCCTCTTTTCCAGCATGTCTATTGGAGAATCCACACATACGGGACATACCAAAGCAGGCTTTCCCCATGGGCAGGAAGTGGTCTGGTCCTGTGATCTCCCGTCTGTATGTACTTGTTGGAGCAGCCTTCTGCCAAAGGCCACCTCTGCAGAATCAAACATGTCTAGTTTGTAGTGCTTTATGAAGAGAGATGGGAAGGACCATGTCGCTGCCCTGCAGATGTCCTTCAATGAGGCCTGCGTCGCCCATGCAGCTGTGGTAGCTGCACTTCTTGTTGAATGGGCAGTTAGTTGTCTGGGCACAGGGAGAGCAGCTAACATATTAACAATTAGCCTGATGTATGTAAGTCAGCATTTCTCATGGGATTCTGCTTAGCACTGTGGGTCACAAGTTACGTTGAACAAGAACTAGAGAATTGTTGAACGATGAGAATTAAATATCTAAGAATCACCAGGCTTTTAAATTATTGCAGTAATGAAAATATGCATATTCATGTAGAGCTACATAGAGAAACAACAGGAACTTTTCGATACGTATTCATGTTCATAAAGTTGATATGTATTCAGAATCTGGCCAAAAAACTATAATAATTTACCTTTAATAGTAGGAGTATGATATGTTACATCTACCAAGAACACCTTAAAAGCTGCTTTGGTGGTAGTCTATGTGGTACTAAAAACTTAAATTGAGGGCTTTTTTAGTTAGGAAAAGCAGAGAATCTCTAATTTAATTAGAAGTTAAATCAGTACTAAAAACTTAAATTGAGGGCTTTTTTAGTTAGGAAAAGCAGAGAATCTCTAATTTAATTAGAAGTTAAATAATGACTCCTTCCAAAGTCCTTTGCTAATCTTGCATTATAAAGGATAATCTAGACATTTGGAATATAGAATCCGCTGGTTTCTAAGTGTTGACAATTCCATTGGAATGACTTGATTTGCTACAGATCCAGAGAGAGGATATGGATTTGGAATGATTCTTTATGATGGAACTTCCCTGACAATGCAGGAATTCATCCACCTTATTCCAAATCCTCTCATTCCAAATGACTGCCTTTGAAATCCACAGTAACTACAAAAGCATCTACAGAACCAAATGTATCAGGCAAATAGCTCAGAATTTTTTTTGTTTCTCTCTTGCTGTGTATATACAGGAAATCTAACAGTCAATTTGGAGACCACAATGTAACAAAGCTTGATGGGAACAAGACACACTGTACCTGACCTCTGTTGAGGTATTCCCGTGAGGAAAATGAATGCACTCTGGGAAACGTAGTGAGAGTGGTGAGGAATAACACACAACCAGCATACAGATACACTGAATAGTAAAATGTAGATTTTACTTCCTGTAAACGNAGATACACTGAATAGTAAAATGTAGATTTTACTTCCTGTAAACGGGTAAACAAAGTCCAACAAACAGTCCAAATCATACACGGTTAAAGCAGGTAGTATCAGTCCTGGGATAATCCAAAAATGAAATCAAGTATCATAAACAAAGTTCAGTAAACAGAGTTTGCTAACAGTTGCAAGACTCATAACAATCCAAGTAGAACAACGATCAGGCAATACAGCAAAACAGGAAATGCAAAGCGAAAGAAACCAGGTTTCTGGCTCCATCTTATGGCCATTGGAGGAACCTCAGCCAATCACAATTTCAGCATTCTCTAAAAGATTCAGTATTAAATTACTATCCTGGTTTATATATTTCCAACCCAACTGTTCGGTGACTTTCATTCCTAACAACCTTACATATTCTGTTTTCTTTCCGTGCAATTATTAAGGAGGAGATCTTACATTTTCGTATTAGTTTGCTTAAGCCCTATTTTAGTGCTACAGTATTGTTCAAAGCTGAAACATTGTTTGATTTAAATGGCTTGTCAAAACAAGCCAATACCACAATTATGAATTTTGCTCAATTCAAACAAATTATAGTTAAAAGTAAGCAAATTTGCTTAGGGGCTATGAAGTAACAAAGCTATGCTTATGGAAAATGAAAACCTCCCTTTTCCCCCATAACTTTACCTGAAAATAAGTGAAAAAACATTTGAACCCAACATTTGCAGCAATGTTAATTCTGCTCATTATAAATTAAGAATAGTCTCTCCTAACCCAAGACTTATGTTCCCTCTAATTTCTGACATTTCGTGTAGAGAAAGGGTTTTTTTGTGCAGCTTTTCCCAAACCAGTTTGTTGTTGTTGTTGTTGTTGTTGTTGTTGTTGTTGTTGTTATTATTATTATTATTATTATTATTATTATTATTATTATTATTATTANTGTTGTTGTTGTTGTTGTTGTTGTTGTTATTATTATTATTATTATTATTATTATTATTATTATTATTATTATTATTTTAAGGGGAATCCACTTTAACAATCTTCTTCATCTTCTTTTTAAGCTGCAATTCCCTTATCTTCAACCAATGTGGAATATCATCAGGTTTAGGCAACTGGACTGATTTAAATAAATTTCTCCTCTCATCTCTGTACCAATTGAAGGAACAATGCATACATTACTTTTTATTTCCCTCCTTCCTGTTTGTTAACATAAAGACATCCAAGAAGGTCACTATTTACATACCACATTTCTGATTCTCAATTGCCCTGCACTTACAATAATCATTTGTGCCAGAATGACTAGGGTGGCTAGTCATTCATTTTAAAAACACGTTCAGGACTGGAA
Source organism: Laticauda laticaudata (assembly GCA_004320025.1). NCBI lineage: Eukaryota > Metazoa > Chordata > Lepidosauria > Squamata > Elapidae > Laticauda > Laticauda laticaudata. The sequence continues at coordinate 6,939 of BHFT01060639.1, forward strand.
AAAGTAGTAAGTTGCATTGTAATTCATGGTTGCTAGATAATTGTTTCTCCTACAAATTTAATACTTATTTTTATGCTGAATTTTTTTTTTGGGGGGGGTCAACTGCCTTAAAACATTTATATGAAAAAAAAAATTCCTATACAAAAATGTAGGAAACTTAAAATAGGAAATGCTAAGTACTTTGGAGACACCTGCTCTACCAACACCGGAAGCTGTGGTTTCCTTATGTATTTATTGGTTTAAACAGTGGTCCACTGTGCAAATGGCTATGAAAGAGAGATGGAGAAGAACAAATACAGATGAACAAATTTAGGTCAATGTATCCATCTGGGAACTTGAAACTCAATGAAAGATGCCTGGACTAGGAATGCCATGAATTTTAGGTTATAGCATAGAGTTGAGCAACTCAGATGTCTTGACAGCCTTGAAGTAGACAGGCATGCATTTCTGACACCCAACTTTGTTTAACAATAACTGCTATCTCTCTTTCCCTCAACTAGCTTAATCTGCTATAAACAAGACAGATGCAGTTTTATATTTCAATAGATATATTTTCCCAATGGATAACCTGTTCCTTGTGGATGCAGTGAATATGTGGTTCTGCCTTTCCAATGGTAATTTCGCTTCCTTGCCTTGTTTTCTCCCAAATCACTATTTTGTAACTGGTTCTTGTTAGTGAAGCTCAGATTTCTAGAAATCCAATAAATCAGCTCCTGCAAATCTTATCTTAGTCTGTATCTAGCACAGGAAAACCTGACTACATCTGCATCTACCAAATGCAAGATTAACTCAGAAAACAGATTTGACAGACAGATGAGATAAGAATTTAAAAAAAAAACACCTTCTCGGGTTTTTTTTTTAGCAGCAGTAATATGGTATATTAACAATCTATATAGATGAAATTATTTCTAGATTTGGAAAACAAGAAGATCTGGTGTATTTCATCACCTTAAGTTTTCTTCTCTTCTCTAAACACTACATATGCATTAAATATCTCAAACTGTGTCTAAATGATGCAGCCTTTCCCAAGATGTTCTGCACCAAATGTGGGAAATCTTCAACTTTCATAATCATGAGCCAGCAAAACCAATGACTGGATATTATGTTGGCTAGATATTATAGGAAGTGAAATCCACCCCATCTGAGGGTAAGCCAGGACAAACCTATTGCCTACTGGGGACTATGTCTGAGGGCAATGCTTAGTCCAAAGGAGTCTTGAATTCCTTAATTCCAGAGGAATCTCAAGTGTCTATTGCTATACTGGAATGAGGCCAGAATATTCAGTAGCCTTCCACCAGGGAGAAAGCGCCGACCACGTTAAACAACTGCATATGCCTGCGAAGTACATTTGCAAAAAATGTGAATCTGTTTAGCCTGGCTTTAAATAGGAACCTCCGGCCCAAGCAATGCCAAGATATCACTTTTCATCTTGACCCAGCACGGGATTCAACCTTCAGCTTCACAGCAGAACATTCAGGACTGCAAATACGCATGTATCAAAGTTGGTAAAGACACATTCTACCAACATGTTAAAATACTGAGTAAGTTTAAAATGTAATTTGCCTCGTTTCCTTTCCAATTTCTCATTATTATTATTTTTTTTAGTTCTTGAAGGTTATTGCCTTCCTTGCCCCCATACTAATGGAAGGAGATAAAAGCACAAAAGTTTATTTCATAACTTTCCTTCACCAACAGCTGTTGCTGCTGTCATTGCTGAGCAAGGAGTGCTTCAGGCAATTATTGACTTTACTGAATCCTGTGGGGAGGGAGAGATTTCCTGGATAAAATCTGAAAAATACCTTAAACATGTTTAAAATTATGTTTCCTGTCAAAGCATTATTTCTGCAGAGTAAGAATGCTATCTAATCAGTCTTCATAGTGACACTTAACATCTTTGAAGTAAAAAAGGCTCCCCAAATCTTTTATACATTTTATCACGGCTAACTTTTACAAAAAAGGAAAGAAGAAAAGGAGTAGAGACAGAGATACTGTTAAGTCAGTGTACACCTTCCCACACCTTCCTTTTCTGTATACTGTATACATGGGGGAAACAGCAATTGAATATTTACACTATTAAAATGCTCTTTTTATCAACGATAAATAATATACACTGTTGGGCAAAGAGACCATCACAAATGACCAAGGTCCCAAATTTCCTACCATAGTAGAACAAAATGTTGCATAACCAGGTTCAAACGAGGAAAAAAAAATATTCTCAATGGACTTTGAAAGAAAAGATAATATGTAGGAAATAGTTTGATCAAGTAATGTGCAAACAATGCTACTTTGTTTTTATTACTGATCAAAACACTTATATACCACTGTTCATAAAATAACTGTAAGTGGTTTAACATTAAATAAACAAACCAAGTTAAACAATCGAAGAATAGATATGAAAAAAGAATTTGTGAGAGACCTACCTATGCGAGAGACCGACTGTATTTTTTACTCCATAAGACACACTTCGGGCCCCCTCCCCCCAAAGTGGGTGGAAATGTCTGTGTGTCTTATGGAGCAAATATGTGCATAGCAGCCCCGCCTCTTCTGTGTCTCTGCCGCAGTGCAGGAGTCAAATAGGTAGAGCTGGCACATGAGAGGACACTTATTGGTGGTCCTCTCAGGCTCCGCCTCCTGCCCTCACGACACTGCTGCTCCATGTTCACACTGAGAAAGTGCTCCATATTCATTTTTTTGTCTTTTCCTCCTCGAAATCTAGGTATGACTTATGGTCAGGTGCGTCTTATGGAGCAAAAAATATGATATGTATAAAGATCAGTCTTTGGTACCTAAACAATGCAACAGTAAGACCACCAAAAGCTAGTGGAGAAGAGAATTCCACACAGCAGGCATTCTCCCCCAGAAAGGTCTGACTGAGTAAGGTGACAATCTATACTTTGTGAAACTTACAATATGATCTCTTTGGACAATCTCAGTATTTATGCAGTTAAGAAGCAGAAAGTCAGCCTCATAGACCAAAGTCATCCAGGCCTTTATGATTGATACAGATTAATACACCATAATATGATGGGGTCATATTGCCCAGCTAGGTGCCCAATATAACAACCTCCACATTCTGTGTTCACTGAAGTTTTAGAATAATCCAAATATACAGTTAACCAATGGTTTGACAGCAGTGGCCATAAATAGGAATTCTTTAGGAAAAGATAGTACCTGGTAATGTCACTATTGACCAAACGATTCTCTGATCACTGCATCCCCTGGTTTCATATAGACAGTTAAAAAGATTTGTGATACGATTATGCCTTGTTCAGCTGCCATGATTCTAAGGTTAGGGTTCAATGTCATTCACTGTTATTTTCTAATACTGTCTCTGCAAGTTGGCATGTTTCCAAAACCATCTCATGGAGCTGATTCAGAAGGCTACCAATGGTTAATAGTACAAAAAAGCGGCAGCATCAAATCACACTGTCATCTCTTTTTCATAGGTCATTAAAGGCTAATTCAGTCTTAAAATTGTGTCTGAATCTAGGTTAAAATTTAACGTAATTGTGTTTTTTCAACAAAATTAGAATACTACATAGATGCATAGTATTATTCCTCTCCAGCCCCTTGCTCCCAAAGGAGGTACTTTGATGAAAATAATAAGACTTTACATTCATGTTTTGTCCCCCAGAAGGGGTAACTACCGCTTCTTTAAGAGCTGGCAACATAAACTACCACTCAAAAATGTGCTTTACAGATATATTAACTCAGCTAGCTCTAACAGCCAAGAGAGGAAGGGGTCAAAAGATGCAGACTGATCAGCTACAAGCATCATATCCATATCCCCAGGCCTTCAAAACTGAAAGCACTGAGACATAATTGGACCAAATGATGCACTAGCTACTAAGTCAAAAGTAGAATACGAGATGACATGAACATGATTTTATCTTCCCAATGTCTTCCAAATTGGTCCTAGCAGGCTTTTGGGATTATCAAAGGCAAATAACCTTAATTATTCTGAAGAGCTCTGCTGGACGTCAATTTGAGGATGTAGTAGAGATTACAAAATAAACTTTTTTTGCAGCCTCATCACAAATTAGTAGATATATGCATGTGTCCAGTTGGACAGATATTTTAACTTTCTCTGGGTCTGTTCTGTACTAATCAAATATACAAATATACAGATAGAACTTTACCTATTGTTTTACTTATTCATTTTAGATCCAGAATCCATTGAGAAACATGTTTTGCACTAAATTGCCGATGAACTACTTAGAAAACTTGCAGCACAGCTGTGCTACTGGATTCCTTTTTTCGAGTAACCTCAAATACAAAACTGCATTATTTCTTTGCCTTTACTTAATGATTTTGGAAAGCCCTCAGGTGCTAAACACTGAAATCAATACAGTGCCACAGAGACAAACCCAAGCATAAACATGTATCTCCGGAAGGAGAAAAAGGTACCAGTTTCACTTACCTTACCACTGGTTCTGGGATTGTTTCTGTATTTGCTGGCACTTGAACACCTTTTTCCCACTCTTGCCTCCAGGGATCAGCAAGAATATAGTACTCATCCGGGCTCAGCTGGAAAGAATCTGGGATCTTCATTGCTGTTATCAAGTCGGTGCGAAAAACCTGAAGATGAGAGATGAAAAGGACAGTAATGAAATCATTGGCAATGAAAATTTTGAAGGCAGAAAGAAACTTTGCCAAACTTAGAACAGATGAGGGAGTGGACTGGACAAGCTGAAACAGATATGGCCAGTAAGATGGCTCCTTACATACATGCTAAGATGGCATGTCTGAATTCAGCCAATGAGAAAAAAAAATCAAGAAAACTGGGATTGAATAGGCAGCTCTGAAGAACTAGACAACAGTGTCATATCATAGAAGGGCTTGCTTATAAAACTGGGCAATAATAAGCATTTAATAAGGCTGAAAATGATTTGATATTCACAATAGTGGAAAGGAAATTACTGAAATTTATTTCTGAGCAAGTGAAGCATTGAACAAGGAGCTAAGTTCCATTGGAGGTAGAGCAAATACCGAGATCATTTACCATTGCAGAAAAAGGACAAATGGTTTTTTTTTGTTCAGATAATGAATGTATGCACCATCATCCACATGACATTAAATGAAATTAGCACCTATTATTGTGATTTTCTTTCCATTGTGCTACTCTTCTCTTGGACATGTTCTTTCCTTGTATTTCCCATGTGTGTAGTCTGAATTCTCAAGTATGTTTCATTTTACTATTCACATATGAAAGCACAAACTTTCTCCTCTTAATTTTTAAAAATTATTCTTTTCATAGTACAACATTATTGTTAAGGAAAGTACCACTTACACTGAAGAGAAAGATCACAAACACTTTATTCACTAATGACCAGGAACATAGGGGGATCTTTGTATGGCAATATTAGCAAGTAGTCTCCAATTTGTATTTTATAATTAGGGATCCTCTATGATTAGAAACCAATATATCGTTCAATTTACCCTCATTTCCCCCAGAAATTATTCTGCAACTGCAATTTATAGTGCTGCTTGTAACTTCTGAATTAAATTGTGGGGCGGGGTATGTATGTATGGGATAAGCTAGGGAATGTTTCTTTTCCTTCTTTCCTTCTGAGATTTTTAATTTCACTATAGAGGTAGAAAAAAAGACTTGCCTGTGACAATCTGGCATAGCATAGCACAATCTAATCTTTGGTAATTGATTGCAAGATGATTTGCAGCCTTGATGTTTGTATTCCACCTCTGCACATGACAGTGACATAGAACAAAACAAATAACTCTAGTGACTAGTCTAAGCAATCTAAACTCTCGCCTCTCATGCTTTTTCTGCTTTGAAAAGCCCATACTCACCTCCATTGATAAATTATAGGTTATAAGTGTAAGTCTGTTCAAACATATACCATTTGAATTCCATACATTAACATTCACTTGTCTTGTTAATATATGTTGAAGAAATCTCTGAAACAAATGGGAATCCTTTGTCCATAAATATCCTTTTTTTTAATTACTCTTTTGAAGTGTTTTAGAATGTTAGAGAGATAAGTCTGTTTTTTTCCCTTGACTTTTCTAAAACTTTGTACTCTGTATGATTTCCTTGGAGGAAATACATACATACATAAAAAAAAATCTTGCCTGTTGAGTAGTGATTAATAAATATAAATTGTGGGACATAGGAACATACTAGATATACCTGTGGATGGATTTATATACCATAATACACCATTTCCCGAACTCTTTTTATCAAGTTCAAAGACACACATGAATTTGATGAACATATGCCATATGCAAGTTAGGATATTCATAGTATTGTACTTCTTCAGGAAGAGAGAATTTGCACATTAGGGTGAACCTATGATTCTTTTTTCACAAAGTCACAAACTAGCGAACTACATTTCAGCCTAGTATGTTGCATCAACCTATTTATATGGTTGGACCATGATTCAAGCTATTAATCCAGGGAAGTGGGTTAAGTGCATAAATTACAGTTCAGTTGTATTCAGGTAAGGCTATCACAGAAGAATAGGGGGAGATTCAGCAATGGAGTATCTGCCAAATAGAATGAAAACAGTCCTTGTACTCTCTTCAGACATTAGGCAAACAAAAATAGGTTTAAATAAATAATTAAAAAGAACAAACTGTGGCTACTGAGTATAATAGATATGTTCTTACTTATCCAGAATTTTAAACATATGCAATAATATTTTGATGAACGTACTCCCTGTCGCCCTTCCCAGACAGAAACCCTGATCAGATGACCTAATTATAGTTTCTTGCAAGACTATATTGACCAAATTTGACAGAGGTTCCTTTTTTTATATATATAAAAATTTTATTTGGGTTTTCACAAAACATAATACAAGTAAACTTTCTTTTTTTGAGAACAGCATGGTCCCAGGTTATCACTTCTCCATACAGACACAAATTCAATTTCATATTCATCTTTGTGTTCTATTCCACATCTTATTACTATTTTAGCATTCCTTTCTAAATTCCTCTCTAAATTTACATATACATAAACATAATACATACGTACATACATACATACAAACATATATATATGCTGTTCAGCTTTGTTCGGATATTATCCCACGTCATTGTAGTTGTGCTTTTAAAGTTGTAGCAATGTTTCGGCAGAATCTCATCTGCCATCAGCAGGCTTCTGTATTGAGTTCGTCTGTGAGTCAGGTTATCACAGTCGTTTCAGTTTTAAATTTGATGTTAGCCTACTGCTAGAATGGTTTTTTCTTCATCCTGATTGGTTGGGAGTCTTGGTCTGTGTTTATTGGTCTTGGAGTTAGCTGTGTTCTGCTTGATTGGTGNTATATATATATATATATATTTGGTTCTTTGGGTTTTCTCCCGCGTAAAATTGGAAGTATCTAGGTGATGTTTCGATGAAACATCATCATCTTCAGGCTGGTGTCTTCAGCTTTGTGCTTCTCAGAATATGCACAGTGCATTTCAACAATTAGCATTTCCACCATTAAGAAGAGATTCAACAATAATAGGGCCTTGGTGGCGCAGTGGTTAGAGTGTCATACTGCAGACCACTTTTGCTGACTATCGGCTGCCTGCAATTTGGCAGTTCAAATCCCACCAGACTCAAAGTTGATTCAGCCTTCCATCCTTCCAAGGTCGGTAAAATGAGGACCCAAATTGTTGGAGGAAATAGGCTGACTCTATAAAACTGGGTTGTAAAGCACTATAAAGTGGTATATAAGTCTAAATGCTATTGCTATTTGTCTAAAGTGGTAAGGGCAGGGACCTCCAAACCTTTGGCTGTGGCCCAGTATCTGTTGGAGCCTATTGGAAAATGGGCCATGCAAACAGCAGGGAAGCGAGGAAACCGTGTGAAACTCCATTTGCACTCGTGCATGTTCTTTCTGGAACCATCCCGTCTCCACTGCCGCCGCCACCACAACCAGGCCCCAAAACCAGAAAGGTTGGGAACTACTGTTTAGGACAGGGAGTTGGACGAGAAGACCACCAAGGTCCTTTCCAAATCTATTCATTCTGTTAATTAACTAACAAGATCAAAAATTTGTCATTTGGGAATATCAAATACCTACCCATCTTCTCCAGGGAAATGCTACCCATCTCAATTCTTTGTCATTGGCTAGGTTTTTTTTCAACTGCAGTTTCTGCATAGCTCTTTTTGATTCCCCTGAGAAAAACAATTGGCTAGATTTTGTGTTTTCACAACATTCCTAAATAAAGTCAGTCAGACCCAGCATTTTTCACCCTTAGCAAATTTTAAGATGTGTGGTGCTGCTGGCTGGGAAATTCTGAAAGCCCACATATCTAGAAATCTCCCTGTTCAGAAAACACTGGTATAATTCTATAGAATATGGGATCATTTGGGGGATAAAGTTAGCTTGATGGACAATTACTTTATGTAGGGTTCTCACAACACACCAATCTCTTATTAATCAGATTCAGTATGAATCAGTATGACTAGGGCTAAAAAAGGACAAGGATTCGATTCCTGTCAAATTGTAAGAATTCAAAAGCTTGCAATTTGGATCTCCTTAGATCTACTTCAAATTTTTGATTTTTTTTAATCTACTCTAAAATCAAACTTAGAGTCAAAGTGTTTATTTCATTGATTTAGATCAGGGGTCACCAATCTTTTGGACCTCAGGGACCACCAACTCATCATTTTAAATCCCGGGGATCACTAATAAAAATTTTGACTGATGGTGGCTTGCTGACGTTGGTGGGAGAGAGAGAAAGAGAGAGATCTGACTTAACCTCTCTCTCTCTCTCTCTCTCTCTCTCTCACACACACACACACACACACACACACACACACACAAGGGTGGGACTCGAATGTCTGGTTCTGATTCTGTGGGCGTGGCTTGGTGGCATGAGACTGGCTGTAAATATTATAAATGTTTATGTAAATATTGAATTTTTTATAAAAAACAGCAACTTTTACCCAAAATCAGGCAAAGCAGGCAGGCAGATTGAGTTGCTCAAAGAATCACAGATTCACTTAGAGATCTATTTTTCTTCCATCAGCTACCTGAGTCTTATCACATAAAATTTGCTTGCAAGCAAACTCAAAAAATTAACTCACAACATACCATGTATGTAAATAGTGAGTTTTTTTATAAAAAAGAAAGCAACTTTTACCCAAAATCAGGCAAAACAGGCAGGCAGATTGAGTTGCTCACAGAATCACAGATACACTTAGAGATCTGTGTTTCTGAGTCTGCACTGAAAAATAGAACTTTCAGCCCTAAGGGAGGTTTGGTTCAGCTTAAAAGCAGAGCCAAAGATTTAAAAATTAGCTAGAAAGCAAGAAATCCAATGTTTTCCTGCTTTTTAATTAATCTAAATCTCCTGGCACAGCAGAACAGCTGATGGTCAGGAAAATAAAAGGAAAAATAGCAACTTAGCAGGCAAGTTTGCCAGGTAAGGAGTGAGTGGGTAGCGAGGGTTCCCACGGGCCATATGAGTGGTGCATCCTTGTGTTCCTGTGCATCCTGGATTAATTACTTTGGGTATGTGTGTGCTGGGGGTGACATTTCTCTGCGGATCACCAAAATTTTCTTGCGGACCATGAGTAGGTTGCGACCCATCGGTTGGCAACCACTGATTTAAAGCATTTGAACAACTACCCAATTTTATATAATTAACTTTAGGGGCTTCCAATAAGGTTAAAGTTTTACCTCCACAGGCATATATGCATACATATGCTTAAGGTAATCCTTGATTAAGTTACAACTACAATTGGAAACAGAATTTGCTAAGCAAGCCCCAGCTGATTTTACAACTCCTTTTTGCCATGGTTGTTAAACAAATCACTGTTGTTGTTATGAATCATGCAGTCGTTAAGTGAAGCTGGCTTCCCACATTAAACCTTATCTGCTGGAAGCCAGCTGGGAAAATTACATGATCCCTGGATCACTGTAAGCATCATAAATTCATCCTAATTTTGGTCATGGGGATGGTGTGACAGTCTTAGGTACGAGGACCAGTTGCAAGTCACTTTTTGCGGTGTCCCTGTGACTTCAAATAGTCATTAAATGGAGGGTTGTAAGTCAAGAACTTCCTGCATGCTGATGATGAAGTGTATCTTAAAAAGAAATCTTTAACCATCTACTTAGTGAAAGGAATAAAGCATGGGCCAAAGTTTTGAGTGGCTTCATTACAACAGTATATAAATGGCTTTGAAAGCATTCAGAAAGGATGACTCAGTTACCCCACCCAGATTGGATGATGGAAATAAATTCAAGGTTTATTGATATCAGTGTTGGAACAATGTAGTAGGCATAAAATTTTGTTTACAATCTTGTACATTTTTAAATTGGTTTTTTGGCTTTTGGGATGCCTGGCTTTTAAGGGTAACAGCTGCTCTGTTGGATTTCACAAAGGAACCTGGAGTAATTTTCAGTAGTAGGATCAGTGGTGGGATTCAAATTTTTTTACTACCCATTCTGTGAGTGCGGTGGCTTGGTGAGGTGGCATGGGAAGGATACTGCAAAATCCCCATTCCCTCCCAATCCCACTTACCTGCTTTCCAGCTCAATTCTCCTGTGCTGGACAACCAAAGAAGACCCAGCCAATCAGCTGGGACTCGGGAGGCAGAGAATAGATGCGGGTGGGGCCAGTAAGAAGGTGGTATTTGCTGGTTCTCCCTACTCAAAATTTCCATTACCGGTTCTCCAGAACTGGTCAGAATCTACTGAATATCAACTCTGGAAGAAACTGGAGAAAATCCCAAAATAGAGAGATCTACAAATACAAGTATAAGATATTTCCAAAGAAAGCAAAAACAATACCTAATTAAAGTCCTAATAGAACCTTACAATCCCAAGACATTCTGAGCACCACTTGAACGCCATTGGCATTCACAAAATTACCATCAGTTAATTGCAAAAGGCGGTTTTACTCGGAACAGCTTATATTTTATTACAATACCTTTAAATATTATTAAACAACATCTGGAAAGGACTCAACAGGGTGACAAAAATGTAGGATGATCAGTGGTGGGATTCAAATTTTTTTTCTGCTGGTTCTGTGGGCATGGCTTGGTGGGCATGGAAGGGGAAGGATACTGCAAATCCCCATTCCCTTCCCACCCCACTAACCTGCTTTCCAGCTTCGTTCTCCTGTGTAGGGCAACAAAAGGAGACTCAGATGATCAGCTAGGACTCAATGGGAGGTGGAGAATAGATGGAGGCGGGGCCAGTATTTGCCAGTTCTCTGAACTACTCAAAACTTCCACTACCGGTTCTTCAGATCTGGTCAGAACCTGCTGAATACCATCTCTGAGTAGGATATCTTTTAGATGGAATTTGGGGGGGGGGGGGAAANNNTTGGGGGGGGGGGAGAAACTATCACATTCCATGCAAAAATACCCCTTTTGGAAGACATTTGGTTGGAAATCGTTCTACTGTTTAAAACTACTAACTTTGTAATCAGGAAATGCCAGCCTTAATTGGTGAATATGATACATGTGATCATGCTAAGGATCTGTAAATGATCTTTAAGTGAAAGGAATAGGGAAATAACCAAATAGATGCAATCTTTATTTATATATTTTTTATTTATTCTACAACTTGTTTCTTAAATTATAATTCTTAATTGCAAGAAAGACATTGAGAGAAGGAATAAAGAAATAAGTGCTACTTAAGGAACGATCAGATGGCACAGCCCACAGCTGCATGATGGCAGAGAATGAGTTTCTGAATGAATTGTTCTCAGCTTCTCAGGCTTTAAAGAAGAAAGTGGGAGATTTATATTTTCATTCTTGCAATATTCTGCCAGTGTAGCCTTACAATAAAGAAGTAGCAGCTCAGGTAGTTGTGTTTCCTGTCAGGTCTAACTGGTAAGGCTGACAATTTGCCTGCCCATATTATTTCGGAGGCGGGAAGAGATATTTGGGCACCTTCATGTTAAGAAATGAAATCTTGAGTAGCACAGGACATGAATACCTGACAGAGATTTCGGGTTTACTATTAAAAAGTCCTTTAATTGTTAATTCCTCATCAATAAATAGCAAAAATTAAACTGCAAGATTCATCTGGAAAAATAGTCTACCCGATATTGCTAATGGGTTTCTATTAGTAAAACATTTCAAGAGTAGCTTGATGTTCTTAATAGATTGCAATTGATTGCAATAACTTGATGTTCCAAATAGATATTCAGTTAAATTAACTTCCCTGAATGAATGTTATTAATAAGTTAAATGCAACAGAAAAATCACCTTGAAATTAAAATCCCAATTTGCTGTGCCCCAGGGGTGGGATTCAAAATTTTTAACAACCAGTTCTGTGGGTATGGCTTAGTTGGTGGCATGGCTTGGTGGTCATGTTATTGGCTGGGCGTGGCCAACTCAATATCACTCACATCGAGGCACGCATCTCCTTGCCTGGCCTTTCATGACTGTGATACTGCAACAGTCGTAAGTGTGAAAAATGGTCATAAGTAATTTTTTTCAGTGCCATTGTAACTTTGAATGGTCACTCCTCCAAGGAAGCGGATCATGGTAAATTGAGGATCTGACCTCAGATCTTTCTAGTTCAACTCTTTAATGACTCCACTTCAGCAACTAGATGTGCCGTTTGTTTTTCCCCACAGAAGAAGGATGAGGGCTGATGGGTAATAGAGGTTAAATTTAGTGAAGCTACAGAGTAAGAGAAAACTCAGCATTCATACTGAGGATGAATATCATCTTTCTCTATCCAATGTCAAACTTCTCAGTGTCTCCAACATTTTGTTTATATATCTGTAACAGAACATTTTTAGCTCAAGACTTTATGTGGGGGATGATAATGTGACCATCCACCAATACAGCTTTTCCTCTCTCTTAAGCCCATATCACACCGAACCAACGGATGCAAAGAGGATGTAAAACAGACAAAAAACCTTGCCATCCATTCGAAAACGCGATGTAC
>BHFT01060641.1:0-26320 GCA_004320025.1 Laticauda laticaudata
AGCCATTGCCACTTTTCAGCTTACCATAATAATAAGGGGAAGGGAGAGCCACCTTTGGAATGCCAGCTCCAGGCAGCAACAAGATATCATGCTATGGGAACCAAGGTCATCTAAACAAATGTTCCACAACAATGTTCTGACCCAGACTTAGCAGAAGCAAGAAACAGATTCTATCCCGAAAACTCCCTTCTTTATTTAGTTACTGTGAATTCATGACATTCACACACAGAAAAGCCCCAGCTTTTCTTAAGTACAAGAACAGACTTTATCAGTCCTTAGATAAATGCCAGGCTTCCAGTGGCTATAAATTAATTCCTGGCAAGGACTCTCTGGAGGCACGAACCACAATAAGCAAATCTTCCTAAAGAAATATGAACTATTGCCTCCTGCAACCACCACTCCCCTTTTCCTTCTATTTATTCTCGAGGGAGGAGCTATTCAGTGTCCACATGTGCCTTTCTTTCCAAGTCAGCCCCTGTTCCTTAGTTGTTCTCCCCTCCTGACAGCTCCAGCTGTTCTTCCTCACTTATCTCCAACTCTAAAGGCAGCTGGGAAATGTCAGACAGCCCTGGCCCTGTCTCTGCTTCCAATGCAGAGCATCCATCAGAGCCTTACCCAGACTCCAGGACTGGTCCAAGTTCTTCCCCAACCTCCACATCATCCAGGTCTGCCACCAGCTTCACTGGCAGCTGGTGGGCCACAACAAACAATACCTATCCTATTAGTGTGACCTGCACTAATAGGAGGAGGAATATTCTATTCTTTAATTTTGTGAAAGCCATGGGAATTAATTCGAGTTGGTTTTGCTTTCATTCTGTGCTGATGTGATGTACTCAATAAAGTTTTACATTTAGAGATCAGAATGTCTTCTGATCAGAATGTGCTTGGTTGATGGGGTTCATCAGTCAGAACATTGACAATAACTTTGGTCACTAAATGAACTGTTAAGTCTAGGACTACCTGTAGATGTCTCAAAAGTGCTTTTTCAAAAGGCAACTGGACTGTTGTTGTTTTTTCTTGAGGAAGAAGAAGAAGAACTTCCGGTTTGAGCTTCTTCAGCGACAGACTGAAATCCACAATCATGCACGGTTTCGATACATGCTCACCGCCAGAGTGCCCTGAGTCAGCTGGATTTGGGGCTAAGCCACCCTGTAGAGGTGGTGAAGAGGGGGGAGACTGCCAGCAGGGTCAAGGAGAGCCACAATCTCTTTCCCAGCTGGCACATTACTTCCCTTTCCAATAGGCGGTTGCAGCGTGGTCAGAAATGGCCACCTCAAAGAAGAACTCGACTAGAAAAGAATGTACATGAGAAAAGAAAGAAAGTTTTAGCTTGACCCGGGTTTTGAAACTGAAAAAGCAACACATAAGGTTACCCAAAATTTGAACTATAAAGAATAACATTGTTCCCAAAGAAGATTCTTGAAAGCAGCGAAATAAAGCAGGGAAGGGAAAGGATCTAGGTTTTTCCCTTTTCTTCCTATATTGACAACTTAAGAGACTTAAGCAAGAAACTGTCAAATCCAAATTGACATAACAGTATTTTAAAGATAAATAAACGAAAAAGAGACATAAAGATTTCTGGATTCTCAAAAAAATTTAAAGGAGGAAAAAAAAGGAAAAAAACAAAAGGGTGGATCTGGAAAAAAGAGGGACCCACCTGGAAGTAACTAGGAATTTAACAATTGAAATTCTTTAACAAGATCCTAAAAGATACATTCTAACTGAAACTGTTGTAACAAGATATAGAAACCCAGAAAGAAAGTAGAAAAAAGAAGCAAAACAAGAAAACGCTTTTTGAAATTAATTTGAGATTGCTTGGTGATTTGGATTTTGGTTAAATTGGGATTTGAAAGGACTCAAATCATCGGGTGGTTGCTAAAAAGTTTAAAATGATAATCACTTTTGGAAGAACTGAACAACGGAAACTTAAAAACGAAGAAATGCACAGAAGGAGATTTTTTGGTCGTAATTCAATTTTTTAGAAAATGGAGACCTGACCTATGAGTGAAACAACAAGAAATACCTTAGAACAAGAAGGGCGGGACAAAGAAGAAGCCATCTTCATGACAAGTAATTCTATGTGGGGGAAAGAAAGGATGGACGGAAAGAGAATGAAAATTTAAGATCCTGAAAAACATCAACAACAAAAGAGAGAATACGTTTTGAAAGTACATTAGATTATAGGCAAGAAACAGCAAGAGAGGATTACAGAGAGAGAATTAAAATTAGAGACACAAGGGGTCAAAAAGGGAGGGAGAAGAAGAGGGGAAGAGGGATAGGAAAGAAGTTATAAAGGACGAAACAGGTGCAGAGCAACAGAACAACAAAGATTAAAAGGTATAAGCCTATTTAGAAGAAATAAGAGATAATGGGTGAAAATTTAACTGAAAGGAGGGACTTGCCTGCAAGGATAAGATCAGTAATGTTAATGTACTTAGGAAATAGAAATGAGACGAGATAATATGAAATAAGATGTGGTTAAAATGAGTGATAAAATACTATGTGATTAGATGGATGTATTTTGTTTATAAATAAATGAAATAAGAGAATTGAGAGAACAAATTAGGAGAAGATGAGAACAATTTAATTAATATATAATGAGTATAAAAAAATAAGTAAGAACGAATATGAAAAATTAAATATGGAATAATAAGTGTTCCTAAGAAGTATGATATCCCATTGAAAAGAAATGTATAAGATTAAATAACTACATTAATGATAGAGCTGATTGGAATAGAGTAAGTACTTATTTACTATTGTTTATATATAACTTTCTCTTTAAGAACTTATGTGGTATTTTAAGAACGTCAAGTAGAATCAAAACTGGAAGTTTGTGTGTTATACTGAACATTATAATTGTAAAGGCATAAATTGAAGTTTAAATAAGATTTAATGGACAAAAATTAAACGATACAAAGGTGTCATACTCAAAATCAGTAAACAAGGAAAATTTTGTTTATGAGAAAAGAAAATATGAAATTGAAACAGGACAGACAAAGTACCAATTAGATATTAGAAAGATATTGAAACTAAAAAAGATATCTAATTGAATTTAGAAAGGAATGAGATAATTAAAAGCAAGGTAAAAACTAAGGGAGGGGAGATTATTGAGAGAAAATGTTAAAATAGTAATAAATGGAATAGAACAACAAATGAGAATATGAAAATTGAATTTGTTCTGTATGGAGAAGTGATAACCCGGAACCATGCTATTCTCAAAAAAAGATATTTTATTTGTATTATGTTTTGTGAAAACCCAAATAATTTTTTTACAAAAAAATAAGGAAGAAGAAGAAAATGTTTTGCTTCTCATCCGAGAAGAATCAGAATCTATCCTTCCATTGCCCCCACCTTCATAATGGATGAAGCTTCTTGGATGAGAAGACAAATGTTTACTTCTTCAATAAAGGAGAATAATTGTAGTTCAGGATTGAAATGAGGGGTCTTTGATACTCTCTGAGCTTGCTTGTTTTCTTTGCAAACGTTTCATTACCCAACTAGGTAATATCATCAGTCCTAATGATGTTACCTAGTTTGGGTAATGAAACAACTGCAGGAAAACAAGGACCCCTTGTTTACCTTGTCCTCAAGGGGGAGACAAACAGTCCAGCTGCATTTTGAACAAGCACCTTTGAGACACTGATCTGCATGGACTCTAGAAAAAGTTGTAATGCAACAAGTAAGAAAACAAGACAGAAAACTGTCCCCAAAGGCAGATCTCGTTTTGTCGAGGCAGGAACACAGCTGAACTCCTGATCTGTTTGCATGACCTATCTACAAGAGATTGTTATTTTTCTTTAGCAGGATAACACTGTTGGAAGAACTTGTTCAAAATCTACTATGCAGACAGGTGGATGATCAGCATGGGCTCTACCCCTCATAGGGATCTGTGTTGTGATTTCCTCTAAATTATGAATTAGGTTCCTCCTGGCCAATTGAGTAAAAACAGTGATGGAATAAGGGCACAGCTGTGCTAGATTTTCCAATATAAAGGAAAAAAAATTATCCCCCTCTGATAAAATACAGTATAAGTAAAATCAAGCTGCCTCCAACTGCAAGGCAAGGTTGGTAAAATCAAGAATTTTGGGACCAGTTCATTCTTTTTAGTGGTTTCAGAATTTTCTTAGGCTGGAAATCTAAATGTCTGGAAGTCATTTGACCTTTTCTCCTCAATCAAGAGAGTTGATGTGAGCACAGAGGGGAGGATTTTATTTAATTGGTACTAAAAAAAATAGATAAACTAAGTAGTCATTATAACTCAGAGCAAAAATCCAGTAAATGGATTTATGACAGTAGTAAAAGTGGAAAAGCAAAAAAGGAAGATGAATAAAAACTAGTTTTTTTTAAAAAAAAAAAAGCAGAAGCAGAAACGAGGCATCCTATTGTCCCTATCATACCCTCTTGGAAGGGAGGGGGAATCTATTAACAGCATCCAACATAGTTCAAGGCTTCATTTAACTCTACATTTTCCTCTATGTCACCACAGCAATCCAGCCATTTCGAAAAACAGAACAAGACTACTTCAACTTCCATGATGTAGGAATTGTGTTTTCCTTCCCAAACACAAATTTTGTTGCTTGTTCTTAATTCTGTTTTTAATCTGCATCATCTAATTCATGTCCTCATATGGCTTTACAGGGTTGTTGTTGACTGCCCAGAGTAACTTAGGGGAGATGGGCAGGGTAGAAATGTAATGAATAGGAATAATGTAAGCTCAAAACCTTTGTTGAAAGTCCTTTGAAAGAGGAGAGAAGAGAAGAGAAGAGAAGAGAAGAGAAGAGAAGAGAAGAGAAGAGAAGAGAAGAGAAGAGAAGAGAAGAGAATGAAGGATGGAGGATGGAGAACAGAACAGAATAGAATTCTTTATTGTCCAAGTGTGATTGGACACACCAGGAATTTGTCTTGGTGCAAATGCTCTCAGTGTACATAAAAGAAAAACTACATTCGTTAAGAGTCAAGAATCATAAAGTACAACACTTAATAATAGTCAAAGGATATAATAAACAATCAAATCATACTAGGGAACAGTCAATATAGATCGTAAGGATACAAGCGACAAAGTTACAGTCATACAATCACAAGTGGAAAGGGTTGGCTGATAAGGAGTGATGAGAAGGTTAATAATAATAGTAGTGCAGACTTTGTAAATAATTGGACAGTGTTGAGGGAATTGTTTGTTTAGCAGAGCGATGGCTTTTGGGAAAAAAACTGTTCTTGTGTCTGATTGTTCTGGTGTGCAGGGCTCTATAGCGTCGTTTTGAGGGAAGGAGTTGAAACAGTTTGGGTCCAGGATGTGAGGTCTGTAGATATTTTCACAGCCCTCTTTTTGACTCCTGCAGTATACAGGCCCTCGACAGAAGGCATATTGGTAGCCATTGTTTTTTTCTGCAGCTCTAATTACTCTCTGGAGTCTGTGTCTGTCTTGTGGGGTTGCAGAACCAAATGACTTTGGGTAGACAGGTAGTCCTTGACTTACAACCACAATTGAGCCCAACATTTCTGATGTTGAGTGAGACATTTGTTAAGTTAATCTTGCCCTGTTTTTTGACCTTTCTTGCCACAGTTGTTCAGTGAATCACTGAAAAAGTTAGTTGATAAGTTGATATATCAGTAACCTGGTTGTTAAGTGAATCTGGCTTCCCCATTGACGTTGCTTGTCAGAAGGTTGCAAAAACTGATCACATGACCTTGAGACACATCATAAAAATGAGTCAGTTGCCAAGCATCTATATTTTGATCACATGATTGTGGGAATGCTCAATGGTTGTAGCTGTGAACAATGGTCATAAGTCACTTTTTTCAGTGCTGCTGTAACTTTGAAAAGTCATTAAATGCACTGTTGTAAGTTGAGAACTACCTATATCCAGAACCGGTAGTAAAAAAATATTGAATCCCACCACTGGCCCTAACCCTCCTATCATTTTGTAAGGGCTTAAAGATGAGGCTGTGCCAGTCAGCTTGGGACCTTAGTGGGGGATCAGCACTATGAACGTGAGTAATAACAGATCTTGCCTCCCACCTTCTCCCACTCCACCCCCTCCCCATGTGTTCTTCATGTTAATGTCCGTTCATGTTTTTAACCATACACACAACTGTAAGCCCCCGGTTTTTAACTTTATACACAACTGTAATATTGTTTTATTCAGTTTCCTAGAATGATTTATGTTGATTGCTTATTTAGTATCCTATGACAGTCACTGATTTGTGATGAATATGACTATGATCATGATTTATCACTTATAGCTTTTATGTACACTGAAAGCTTATGCACCGAAGACAAATTCCTTGTGTGTCCAATCCCACTTGGCCAATAAAGATTCTATTCTATTCTGTTCTATTCTATTCTATTCTATTCTATTCTATTCTGATTCTGATTCTGATTCTGATTCTGATTCTAATTCTAATTCTATTCTATGATAAGATGGGAGACCAATAAAATTTATCAATAAACAAATAAAAGCGGAACTAGTGAACTCAGTCTGATGAAGAAAACTTTTGGAAAGGAGAAAGTACAGTTAGGCAACTGTGTCACTCAGGATGTTGTTTGCTCCCAAGATAAGACTGATCATGGGACTCTTTCTGGGGCAGGAGGTGAAGTTCTCCACTGCCCAACCTAACTCTCAGGTGACACCACAATTCATCAAAGGGATGGGAGAAATAGTCCTATCAGTTCCCAAAGCAGACTTTTTGACCTGAGCTATGCCCTTCTGACAGGCTCCATTACTATTATTGAAAAGCCTCTCCAGGATCTCACATCCAGGTATTTATATCTCTTGCCACAAGTCCTTGGGAGGGAAAAGAGAGGGGGATAAAAGGAAGAGAAGAATTTGTTCTGAGTTGACATTGAAAGCCCTACTATTTTTTTTAAAAAAAATCTTCTTCCTCTTTAACAGTACTTTGAAAAACAAACAGGAACCTTTCAAGGTGTATCAGGGGGAAATGTATGTGGGCTTTTAAGCTACAGAGTGGCTGGACTCAGATAGTAATTTTTCTGGAATTCCAAGAATAATAATGATAAATACCAGGTGATTTATTTCAAGCTGAGCCTGAGAAGTGATGGCAAAACAGTGTTATAGTGCTAAACAGTATAAATTGATCAAGAATGCCACCTGTATAAATCACTATCAACAGAACTGTGCCAATGGGCCATAAGGTGAGACCTGATTCCTTTAGATACTGTGCAAAGCTTTCTAATGTCATAAATTACATCGTTCCATTGATTTGTAAAAAATGTTCTTCTCCTAGGAGAACCCAGAGGGACCTCTTGATGGAATCATATTCAGGATCATCTGATCTTTTTTCCTAGGCTGTATTCTTTTCCAGACTATTGTTCAACTGATCCAGAGTGCCTTGCCAGGTCAAGTAAGCTTTTGACCTTAAACCATTATGTACTGCATTGGGTTGAGCAACCTGAAGTCATTTCCAGATGCAGCAATATCATCTTTCACCATTTGTTTTTTAGCTTTCTCAGCATTGAAGCCTTTTCCGGAGAGCTGGGTCTTCACATAATGTTGTGGTTAGCCAGCAGCAGGTGCAGAGGGTGGAGGAGAGCAAGGACTCAGATAAGGGGCCAGGATCATCAGGGAGTGGCCTGCTGCCTTCAGGGATTGCGGGGGCTGGCAGCAGTGATGAGGAGGTTCCCAAAGAGCCTGTGCCAAGTGCGTGAGCACAGGATGATTCATAGAAGGAAACAACTAGAGCAGCATAGGTGACTCGGGAGTAAGGATGCAACATAATGGCCCCTCCCTCCAGGGAATATAATCTTGTTTTCAAAAGGTTTTTGCCTTTGCAGAAGGACCCAGCATTGTGTGTGGAGACTCCGGCTTATCTGAAGAATTCTGTCAAGGCTTTTTTGGTTGGACTAATTGGCTGCAAGCCATCTTTATCTACAAAGAAGTTTATTTGTAGATTAAAGCTGTGAAGATTTGAGTTGCTGCATTTATTTGAGATTTTTTTGCTGGTAACAGGGTAGGGTCAGAACACATAAAGACTAAACTAGGATAATTAAATTAGGATAGGTTGAATCTGATCCTTTGTGCCCAAAGAGAGAATTCTAGGTTGGTTGAACCATTATCAACATTAAATGATTCCATTGAATAAGTATATGATGGTGATTTCATCATTATACTAATTACTATAGTGGCAGGAACAGCCAACACCACAGGATGACAAGCTTGGGATCCAAAAAGATCTTTACAGTCTTGAACAATGGGCCCTATCCAACAAAATGAAATTTAATGTGGAGAAAAGTGAGATTTTACACCTGGGCAGGAAAAAAACAAAGGTACAAATACAGATTAGGCAAAACCTGACTCAAAAGCAATAACTATGAGAGGGACCTTGGAATCTTTGTGGACGATCATTTAAACACAAGTCAGCAGTATGTGGCAGCAGCCAAAAAAGCTAATACAATCCTGGGTTGTATAAACAGAGGCATAGATCAAAATCAGGTGAACGAGTAGTACCACTTTATAAAGCCTTAGTAATATCACACCTTGAATACTGCATCCAGTTTTGATCATCACACTACAAAAAAAATGTTGAGACTTTGGAAAAAGTGCAAAGAAGAGCAACTAAGAGGATTAAAGGCCTGGAGACTAAAACATATGAACAACAGTTGCAGGATTTGGATTTGGCTAGTCCAGAGAAAAGAAGGACTCAGGATGACATGATAGTAGTATTCCAGGATTTGAGAGGATGCCACAAAGAGGAGGGGCTCAACTTATTTTCCAGAGCACCAGAAGGCAGGACAAGAAACAATGGATGGAAACTAATCAAGGAAAGAAGCAACCTGAGAAACTTCCTAACAGTGGGAACAATTGACCAATGGAACAGCTTGCCTTCAGAAATTGTGGGGGCTTCATCACTGGAGGTTTTTAAGAAGACACTGGACAGTCACTTGTCTGAAATGGTATAGGATCTCCTGCCTAAGCAAAGGGTTGGACTAGAAGATCTCCATGATCCCTTCCAGCTCTATTCTGATACAATTATATACTGTATTGTTCATTTGTGATGCCACATCAGACAGAAATAGCATGGTTCCACAATGGCCTTCCAAAAAAGAATTAATGTCAAATTAATTAGAAATTTAAGAATACCAGAAGAGGACAAGGACTCCCCGAGCTTGCTTTCACCCCACTCTCTCTGGACCTCCAATCATGTGGGGGACACTCAAGAGGCATTTTCTGTTTTCAAGTCTTGGATTGGCAGATTCTTTCTGAAAATACCCAAGTCCCATCTGTTCTTGATAGATGATAATCAGCACCTTAAATTGCATTAGGAAACAAATCCATCTCCTGTAGCAGTACAGTTAAGTTTCAGTAATACAATTCAGCTCTAACCAGATGTATTTTATACCAGCTCATTAATCTTTAAGTTAAGGATTCCCCTGCCCAGTCATGTCTAACATATCTCCATTTCTTAGCTAAGGGAGCCAGCCTTGTCATGGTCATTTGGCCTGCATGACTATATGCCAAGATGCATGGAACACGGTTACCTTCTCACTGAAGTAGTACATATGTATCTACTCATAGCCTTTCGAACTGCTAGGTGGGCAGAACTCATCCTGTCATGTGGCACTTGGGTCTCAAACCTGGCTTTTAGCTTTCCAGCTTAGAAGCTCAGCATCTTTAACTGCTGAACCATCAGATCCCTTAGGATTAGGGAAAGGTAGGATTCAGTTCTCCTTCATCTCTCTAATTTCTCGATTCAGCAGCTGGATTTCCCACCTCACCTCTTCTCTCTCAATCAGCCTATTTTACAAAAATGTTGTTGCAGAGAAAACTGGGAGAAGGAAATGTGGTACAATCATGACCTCCTAGGAGGAAAAAGAACTCATATTTGCAAAATGGTCAGCCATATAAACTGTTTCAATACATTTAATTAAGTAGCAAATTAACCAAATATTTGTTACATAAATATCCAGAGCTTCTCCCTACTGAATGTATCCCTGGCCACACTCTTTGCTTACCTCAAAATTACTCCCAAAGACACAATCTTTTTGTATATTTTTGGTCAGAACAATTAAGCTTCCTTTTCCTCTCCAGCTCTCAATTTAAGTATCATGTAATTTTCTAGGGTTCTGCACAAAATAATTGCTTGTTGCTTGGAATAATTAGGAAGACTACTGATTGTAGTTTTCCCACTACATGAACCTAAATATGAAATTGTGGCTTTGTCTCTATATTCTATAATATATTTTTTAAAAAGAAGTTTTAAAAATAGAAAAGAGAGATCTAATTATCTGAAACACACCTGCCAACATTAAATGTACTGAAGTGCAGTGGCAGGTTACAAATCATACCTAATAAAACAGAAGAAGTAGAATAAATAGATAAGTAAAACATAAGACATATCAGTAAAACAGACTTTTACTGATCCAGGGAAAGAAGGAAGGAAAGAAGGAAGGAAGGAAGGAAGAAAGAAAGGAAGGAAGGAAGGAAAGAAGGAAAATGAGGGAGGGAGGGAAGGTTTAACAAATTCAACATTTATTCTACCAACAATTTCTGCTTATATGTTGTATTATGAAAGCAACCTTCATTAATTGGATGCCCTTCCAAAGTTTTAGGATAAATAGGGTCACGTGAGTTGAACCCCAAAGCATCTGGAAAGCAGGAAGACTGTCTAAAAAAAACCTCTTGCAAAAGTTTGCATTGTTTAATATTGTTCAACGTTTGTGCATTGAGGTATGCTGTTCCATGTTTTATTGTACTTGGTTCTATTTGTTTCATTAGCATCCCCTGATAATTTCCCAGTTTTCCTCCTTGCATTTTTCTTTTGTATCCTGACAGCTTGCAGAACTTCTTCGTCTCAAGATTAAATCTATCGTATCTCACGTTTGTATAATCAGATCATTAAAATGCATGGTTAATATGTATAAATCCAACCTCAACTTATTACCATGATCATATGCTCCATAATTATTAAATAAACAAGAGTTGGAGAAATTCAGAAATGCACTGAATATGCTATTCCAACAATATTTTTCTTCATTGTGTGGGGACTTTTCCTCCATGTTTAAAGGAAGGTTTGTTTTAATAGCACTAAGGGATGGTAGAAGGCTCAGTATAGAACAGAATGGAAAGTCACAGCAGCCAAAAGGGCAAGAATTGTCAGCTAAGTAATTTCAGAGGCCACGTTATAATCTTAAACACAAATTATATAATCTATTTAATATTAGACAATTTTGAATTCCAAAGATTTCAATGGAAGAACCTCAGAGGTTTCACATCCATCTAACCTTGATATTTTCTTGGTAGGAGTGGAGAGAAAAATATTTTTCTACATTCCCTTTTTATTGTGTTGCTATAAATCTTGATTATACTATTATACTATTTCAATAAACATAAAATCCTTAGATTCTTAACATTCTATTATTTAGTTGCCTTACAGTATTGAATGTAAAGAAGAAGAGAGGAAAAGTAGATATTCTGTCAATATTAGTTACAGTTTAGGATTTTAATGTTATGAGAATTATGATTATTGGGCTTTTTCATTCAAAAGTAAATATAAATTGGAAGTGAGGCAATGCAGAAGAGCATACATCGAGGTATTTGTCATGTAACAAAGATTTCAGTCTTAAACTAAATTACTTGATATCAAAATCTCCACTGTATTGTTATTTGTGTGTCTGCATCTGTTTATACATGTTTTCAAAAGAAAAAAATAGATGAACCAAACAAATTTAACAAAATTGAAATGTGAATAAAACAGGAAGCTCTAGAGCAAGGGTGTCAAATTTGATTTCATTGAGAGCTTGCATCAGGGTTGTGTTTGACCTTGGGGGACAGGGGCATGGCCAGGGTGGGCAAGGCCAGCTCATTATCACTCATCAAGGCTCCGTTTTCAGCCGCGACAGCCTTCTGCAGCCCTCCGCCAGTGAAAATGGAGTCCAGGAGGCAGCAGAGGCACCATAGGCCAGTCCTTTGCCATTTCCAGAGTGGCCCCGCAGGCCAGATCTAAGCACTCTGTGGGTTGCATCTGGCCCACAGGCCTTTTGTTTGACATCCCTGCTCGAGAGTTTCAAACCTCCCCTTTTTTACATTTAGTTGAATAAAGGAGAATATTTGCAGTTGAGGGCTGAAGTGCGGGATCCTCTGTGCTTTTTATGTCAGGGCTCTGGCAGTGACCCCCATTTAAATCATGAGTCTCAAGCTGAATTTCCAAAACTTAAAAAGTATTTATTGGGAGTTAACATGCCAGCGCTGCCTGGGTGTAGCCAACTCTGAGACACATCATTCATATCACCCTTGACCCTGGTTTTTCCCCCACCCCTCTGGGTGTATCGTAATTCATATTCTCCAATGGGACACATCCATAGCCGAGTCATCAATCATGCTTTCCAGTAAGAGTTTTGCACGGCAGAAATTTCAGTTACCTAGTTACTATCTTTGAAAACATTTATGGAATGCAGTTTCGGTTTTGCAAACTGCTGCACTGCTCCCTCCTCCCATTATGTTGACTGAGAGAGAGATAATGTCAGGATTCCAGCAGTTACCCCCATTTAAATCATGAGTCTTGAGTCAAACTTCCAAAACTTAAAAAGGATTTATTGGGAGTTAACATGCCAGCACTGCCTGAGTGTAGCCGACTCTGAGACACATCATTCATTGTCACCCTTCACCCTGGTTTTCCCCACACCTCTTGGGTGTATCGTAATTCATATTCTCCAATGGGACACATCCATAGCCAAGAGTCATCAATCATGCTCTTCAGTTATAATTTTGTGTGGCAGAAACTTCGGTCACCTAGAAACTATCTTTGAAAACATTTATGGAATGCAAGCTGCCCACTGCTCCCCCCTTCCCTTTCTGTTGGCAACTCTAAAAAAACCAAAGAAATATTTTATGAGTTGACACTCTGAGCTTGGTTTTTTTCCTGCAGACATTTCATTCCCCAACTAAATAACATCATCATGATGTTAGCACCAATGATGTTGCCTAGTCTGGATAATGAAACATTTGCAACAAAACAACAAAGCTCAGAGAGCACCAGAGACTTTTCTTAATTAGTTAATTTTTCAGCTATGGTGTTTTTGTGGATCTCTTGAAAAGCTTCAGGCATCCAGCCCAAGACTTAGGACATTAGCTGGTACACTTTCTTGTAGATCATTGAGGTCGGCCCTGAAATCACAGATACATATGCTACTAAGAGTAAAAAGCTGGTTTTACCTTCCTTCCTTTTCCCCCCAAACTCAACCTAAAGATGTGACAGACTCACTTAAACAAAGAAACCTGAGTACAGTTTTGTGATGCAGGTCAAGATGTTAATTGGGAGGAATATCTCGGAGGCCAAGCTTTAAAAACCTGTTCCCCCACCTGCCCTTTCAAATATGCAACTATTATCATTTTTTTTTTAAAATTAATGATACAGATTTTTTCTCTCTCTTGTGAATCAAGCAGGTCGGTCTTCTATTTGGCCTTGAGATGTGTAAATGTGTTGAAAAGTGTTTGGGGCAGGATAACTGATCATATCACTGCCAAGAATCACTTGTTTGAGATAGGCAACCATACTAATTGGAGGAAGGGGAAGGAAGGAAAGGAGGAAGGGAGAAAAGAAGGAAGAAGGGTGTTGGGGAGAGAGGGGGAGGGAAGAGAAAGAGGGAAAGAAAGAGAGAGAGAGGAAGAAAGAAAGAAACTCTAGATGCCTTCAGATTTTGCTTGTTTCCCTCAGTGAGCCCCCCAAAAATGAAAAAGGCTATATTTAATATTTATTGTTCCAGGACCAAAAACTGTTTCATCACCGTTGCATTTCTTTTTAAGAGGAGAAAAAGTCTTCAGCAGACTTTATGTCAGTTAGATTTGACATTTCAGGTCTGCTTACATAGGAAACTGATGTGCA
This sequence comes from Laticauda laticaudata, assembly GCA_004320025.1. Lineage (NCBI taxonomy): Eukaryota > Metazoa > Chordata > Lepidosauria > Squamata > Elapidae > Laticauda > Laticauda laticaudata. Next base: position 13,840 of record BHFT01060641.1, read on the forward strand.
AGAAACTCTCCGATTAGACTCCCGCCATAACATTTTGGTGCCTTGAAGTTTCCCTTTGGGACTGCACTCCAAATTTTCCAAGTGGGCAGTGGGGAGTTGAGATGAAATTACATTTCACAACGCATTTACGGGACAGAGCGACTGTTTTTAATCTTGGATGGTGTGGGAGGGATAAAGGGAGGAAGATCATAACATGATGGAAACTAAAATAAAGGCCTTTGTACCCATCCTCAGGAACATTGTCCAGCTAGTAGGCTGCACCTTGAGATTTCATTAAGTCCCTGCTTTTGATCCTTTAAAAGTTTCAGGAACATCAACAAATCAAAGCACTGCCATCTAAAGAGGACAAGATGAAGGACAAAAGAAGAAAGCAGAGAAAATTAATTGATAGGAGTAAAAAAAACATGCAAAACCTTCTGCCTCTTTCCCTATGCTGAATCTAACAACAACAAAAAAGCCTGTTTACTTGGAGCATTAAAAACCTTAAGCTCCACTCCTTCCTGAATCCATTAAAGGCTCCAACTCAGGGCTTCCCTGCAGAGCCATTCTAACACAAGGCAGTGTGCCAAATGCATGATGATTTGTGTTCTATGGAACAGAGAATCAGGGTCATCTCAATCATTTAGTGAAAGGTAACATTTCTGTACAGCTTCAGTGCCTTTCAAATCATCTCAAGTTACCAGGGTTGGAACAGGAAGGCAATTATAGCTCCCTGTCAAAGAGAGAGTTTCAAACATACAAAAGATCACCGATCACATTTCATCCTATCCAGGTAGGTTGACCAAGAGCTGCTAGTGGAGATTTTGAAGGTTGGTCAGTAGGATGAGTTGTTGTATATAAAAGACAATAAGAGGGAGCAATGCTGCACATGGGATTGTTGGAAGTTATAACCCACCCCCCTCCTAGAAAAATGAAATATTTGAGGATATATTAAAAAGGCAGAATATTTCCCCCCAAAAGAGAAGTAGAAACTCAGAAGCAGAAACTCACCTCAGAAACAGAAGCTCTCCCCCCACCTTTGTTACTTGGTGGGCTAGAGTATTCCACATAACAAATCCCTCTACCCATCTCACCACATGGCTTGGGAAGATTGTATCAACCAGCACTCAGGTGAAGCCACGTGGTCCAGACAAAGCCTACAAGTTAGCTAAGACCCCCACATCCTGGGAGTCTGACAGCCAATGGGATACATTTCTTACAGAGGAACAGGAAATACGAAGGTGTGGCCCAACAGAGGGTATATAACTAAAGGTCTCTCAGCATCTTGGGGCTTCTTTTCCTTCACTCAACATCTTGAAGCATGTGATTGTTCTTTTCACTTTAGAGTTCCAAGCCATGTGGTCCTGTCCGCCGTTAAACCATCTTTTTAAGCAGTTACCATGTTTCCAGTGTCTTTTTCCCCACTTGGAACTGAACCCAGAAGGGGATATTTCTTCCAACAGAACATTGTCCCATCTAAAGCATGGGGCAAAGTATGGGATCATATTCCATTGTTCCCTCTTATTGCTTTTGGTATGAAACCTTTGTGGCCAGAGGTAGGATTCAAATTTTTTAACAACCGGTTCTGTGGGTATGGCTTAGTTGGTGGGCGTGGCTTGGTGGTCATATTATTGGCTGGGCTTGGCCAATTCAGTATCACTCACACTGAGGCATGCATCTCCTCGCCTGGCCTCTCATGACTGTGGGGATGATGCAACAGTTGTAAGTGTGAAAAATGGTCATAAGTCACTTTTCTCAGTGCCATTGTAACTTTGAATGGCCACTCCACACAAGCAAAGTACCAGCAAAGGAGGGGGAAAAAAACTCCAGGGACGTTCCTGAGACAGGAAGTCTCGTCCTGCCAATAATGTAATAAGGGTTAATGGAGGGGCAGTTTCTGTAAGCAACACCAGAATGTTTCCTTCCTGCCTTCCTTACAGGATTAGGCCAGTAAATTCTTCTAACAGCCATGTGCCCTTCCACAGTTTCTTCCACAGCCACTGGAGCCCAACTCCCACTCCCTGTCAGATGCTCAATCTCCCCCTCAGAATCAGACTCCAACAAGGGCATGACAGCATTTTGCTTCTCATCCAAGAAACTTCTTCAGTTGTGACTGATGGTGGACGTAGGAAGGATTTACATTCTTTGCAGTCATCTGGTCATTAGCATTCTTTCTGAGAATCATTGAGGCCATTTGGAGCTTTACCTCTGCCCTCACGGTCACCTGAATAGTGCAAGTGGGTGTGGAACCTTCTTGGAACTTCTGAAAGGACTGTGTTGTAAACAGGAGAGAGGTGATATTGTATTCCTCCCTCCTATTGAGAGAGAGATGTACAATCTTAATGTAGGTGGCCACTTTGACCCCTCTTTCAAATCCTCTTTATTTTTTGAACTGTTAATACTGCAGCAAGAAGATAAATAGATTTAAGATGGCTGGAAAAAATAGCCAGCATGTCTTCCATTCCTCAGACGTGGGAGACATGAATTTTGGATTAAAAGGAAGCCTCATTATCATATTTTTTTTAAAAAAGGATTTTTCTTTTCCACTCTATTTTCATTTCTTAGAAGCATCAAAGCCTTGCTTTGAAAGGAAAGGAGATGTGTGCAGGTGTGCCAAACACCTGGAAATGTGCTTCCCCCCTTTTCTTCCCAAATGATAGACAAATAACTCAGTGAATTTAGCACTGAGCTGACAGCCTCTATTACTTACATTACTTTAATTGGCAGGAAGTTCAGGAAATGAACCTTCATCTTTGAGCTCAGCATTTATATAAACCATACAAAGAAATCAACAAGATGAGTTCATATTCATTGTCTTCTGCCAAAAGGCTAACCTTTGGAAAGAGCCAATTATCATTAGAGTTGGATGCAAATTAGTATCCTTGTTTCTTAAATTTCCAATAAGGGTCTGGACTTTCTTCAGGATTAGTTGCCTGTTGCTTTCCCTCCTTCTATCATAGTTCACACTCCAAACCATGTGTAGGAGAGACAGAACTATTGTGAGTCAGGGTTCCTATCCTGTCTTGAAAAGGGAGCTGGACTAGAAGACCTATGAGGTGCCCTCTAGCCCAATCATGCTGTGAAATAATGCACAATGGCAGACCGAGAGGTGAAGACTCATACCTTGCAATAACTCCAATCAGAAAAGGGAAACTTCATTAATTTAATTGCATATTGATTACTTAATTTATTGAATATTGTAGGTTGACAGTGATGAGAGGCTTAAATTGTTGTTGTTAGTTGCAGTCATGTCTCACCCATCGCGACCCCAGGACTTCCTGTCCTCTACTATTCTCCAGAGTCCATTCAAGCTCATACCAACTGTTTCAGTAACTCCATCCAGCCATCCAGCCACCTCATTCTCTGTTGTCTCCTTCTTCTTTTGCCCTCAGTCTTTCCCAGCATTAGGCTCTTCTCCAGTGAGTCCTTCCTCCTCATTAGGTGGCCAAAGTATTTGAGTTTCATCCTGATCTGGTCTTCTAAAGAGCAGTCAGGATTGATCTCCTCTAGGACTGCCCGGTTTGATGGCCTTGCACTCCAAGGGGCTTGCAGGAGTCTTCTCCAGCACCATCGTTCAAAGGCCTCAATTCTTTGATGCTCAACCTTCTTTATGGTTCAACTTTCACAGACATACATTTGATCCAAATTTCTTGCAGGATGTCCTATTCCTGTTGACAAAATCAACAATCTGCTTTTTTACCATGACTTTCTTCCTGTCCTTTATTTAATCATACCAAAAAAAAAAAANAAAAAAAAAAAAAAAAAAAGGAAAGGAAAGGAAAACATTTCCCTCCTTCTCTCTCTCTCCCTCTCCCTCCCTCCCCTCTTTCCTTCTCTCTCAAAAAAATACTAAGAAAGAATGACCATTTTTCATTGTAGCTGTACATAAATAATTTATGTCTATAGGCAGCTTGTTCATGAGTCACTAGTAACATCAGGTCTTGAGTCCATTAGTAACTGGAGCCATAAATTTCTTTTTCTAGTGTTAACGGACTAGCTTAGCAATAAAAAAGGCATGAAGAACTCATTAATTTTCATGGAGTATGTATGTAGTTTAAAAAGAATAAGGACATCTGAAAACATTACAGCCAGTTTCATTCTCCATATGACTTCTTCCCAGAGGTTATCACTAAAACATAGGCTTGAATGAAGCTTTCATTTCATTGAATCTTTAATACCAAAATGATTTGCTTATTGATTGCTCTAACCCAACTGGATCCAAATGAAAAGAACAGGTTGTGCCTGAACTAGACCTTCTCCATATTGCATTACAAGAAGGAAGAGAATCTTCCTTTACACCTGAGCCTTTTAGAGTTAAGTAAAATAAATAATGTGCCCCAAGCAAACAAATTAATGTACTGCTTGCTGCAATGAGCTGGTTGTTGGAACATTTATTTTTTATTATATTTATTTATGATACCAATTTATATAGCCACCCATCTTGCAATTGTAATGCTGGATAGCAAACAATAGCAACAAACAATAACAAGAAAAGCACTAAAAGCAATATTATCCTCCAACAATTCAGTGAGCTAAAAACGACCACCTACATGGATGATGTGGAAAGATGATGTGGAAAAACGACCACCTACACGGATGATGTGGAAAGATTGAGATGCTGGCCCATTTCAATTGTAGCCTTACATTGTGTGTTGCTTGTATATCCTACAAGGCCATAAAATAGCTATTTGCCATTCGAGGGGGAGAGATTTTCTGTCATCAGTTAAGTGGGTTAAAAAATTAGAAGATGCTTAGGGGACTGGAGCATTGTATATGCTTTATACAATGAATGGTTGTAGGAACTGGATACGACTAGCCTACAGAAAAGAAGAACTAGGGGTGACATGAGAGCTGTCTTGAGGGACTCAGAGAGATATCAGAGAAGTGGGAGTAGGAGTGGTATGCAGTCTTTCAGTCCTTTGAGAGGCAGTCACAGAGAAGAGGTCAAGCTATTCTCCAAAGCATCTGTGGACAGGACAAGAAGTAAGGGGTGGAAGCTTATCAAGGAGAGATCCAACCTAGAACTAAGAAGAAATTTCTTGACAACAAGAACAATTAATCAATGGAATGGCTTGCCTCCAGAGGTTCTGGGTGCTCCATCACGGGAGGTTTTCAAAGAAGAGATTAGATAACCATTTGTCCAGAATGATAGAGGGTCTCCTGTTTGAACAGGGGTTGGACTAGAAAACTTCCAAGGTCTCTTCATTTTTGGCGAGAAGTATCTTCTGCCTCTGTAGAAGATGATTGAATGTGCCCCACTTTGTACTTGGTCTGCAAGGATGTGCATTGCTAAAAGAATCATCAAATGCACTTCCTGGTTTGTAGTGCATTTAAATCTGCTTCCCTTTTCTTCTTCCATTTACAGTGTAATTGTAATGGTTTTCAGGGCTAGAAGTCCTCCCTCTCTGGGCACATGGAAGGAGACAAACAGATGTGTCAACCTTCCAGTGATGAGTTAAGACAAACACATCCTTAGATTGTTTCAGACACTCTTGTTCACAACTGTGCTGGTGTAAGCAATGAAGTTATTTGCTCAGCTTCTCCCCCAGCTAGCTATTCAAGTCTGAGACACTCTTTCCCCTTCAGCAGAGTAATTAAGTACATGACATATACCGTCATGTACCTGAGAAGAAAATGTATTACACTGTACATGGATTTGATGTCACATTCAGAGATAATAAGGGACTTTGATTGATGGCATCTTTCAGAGAGAATTTTTTGTCATGCAAACATTTCTCAATCCCTATTTAATTGCCCTCTTTTGGTGGGGTATTTCTCATTGTACCCTTCAGCTAGATGTCAAGCACATCTGGGCATTGTGTGTAGGATGAAAAGAAAACAGCCACATTTCTAAAGGGAAATAGGTTTTGGTGATGGACTGGATATATATATATATATTTTAAATACATATATTTGAAAAGAATTTGCTGTAAAACAGTGCAAATGAAGGCCAGGAGGTCTGTGTGAAGTCTCGATTCCCAGCTTTGTTCCAAATCAGATTTGATGGTTTCCGAATTGAGTTCAGTCTTCCAATCGAATCTTTAAATTAAGTTACAGTGTCAGATTGAATAAGGTGCCTCCAAATTGCTTTGGAAAGATTTGAAGGAGATTCAGAAATCTGATGGGACACAAATTGACTCTCCTATTGTCAGCCTTGTTGCGTTCAGATTGCAAATTTGAGTAGATTCTTCTTACTGTAAGCTCTCGAATCAGAACTGGTTTGCCACTGATTGGCACATCCCTTACTTTCTAGGTGTTTACTTTAGTCAAACACTTTAGATCTATTTTCCCACTTGGGAACTCTGAATGTAAAATAAAAAACTGTCTCCATACTCATAGCTTTGATCACATGTGAAAGTGCCAAGCTTAATCTAATAGCTAAATTGTTGGCTATAGACTGCATCAGCTGTTCTCTCTCAATGCAACTCATCTCACTGGTTTTCATTATGAAAATAAAATTAGAGAATATCCCCACATACATGGACTCAAGCTGGCAAAGTGTCTCACTAGTGTCCAATCATGCTGATGTTCTAGATCAACCTTCCTGACTTTTTTTGATCTTGATCTAAAATCAAGATCATGTGAAGTATTAGTAACCACTTTCAATGCCTTAGTATGGTCATACTTGGAATATTGCACCCAGTTCTGGTCAACACACACACACACAAAAAGGATGTTGAGACTCTGGAAAGAGTGCAGAGAAAAGCAACAAAGATGAATAGGGGGGCTGAAGGCTAAAATGTACAAAGAATAGTTACAGAAATTGGGTATGTTTAGTCTAATGAAAAGAAGGGCTAGTGGAGGTATGATAGCAGTGTTGCAATATTTGAAGGGCTCCTACAAAGATGAGGGAGTCAAATTAATTTCCAAAGTACCAGAAGGCAAGGCAAGAAGTAATGGATGGAAACTAATCAAGGAGAGAAACAAGCTAAAACTAAGGAGACTTTTTCTAACAGTGAGAACAATCAACCAATGGGACAGCTTGCCTTCAGAAGTTGTGGGTGCTCCATCACTGGACACTTTTAAGAAAAGACTGGACAGCCATTTGTCTTGCATGGTATAGGGTATCCTGCTGGGGGTTGGACTAGAAAACCTCCAGGGTCCCTTCCAACTGTATTATTTTATGTTCTGTGTTCTTTTAGGATTGATGAGAACTTGCAAAGACTGAGAAATGTGTTGCTCTAAGGACCCGGCCTTCAACCATTGGTTAGAGCAAGAGGGCCCCTGCTATTAGCCATGCTCGTGGTTAATACCTCTTTTTCTAGGTCATTTGCTTCCTGCTATGCCTGGAAATAGTAAGGCAGGCAGAAGAAAGGAGTCTAACACAATTGTACTTGAAAGGGATATTGTTAGTATTGTGAACATCAATAAACTGACAGCAAGATTTGTAGGAAAAGAGTCATTCAGAAATAAATGTCTCTAGGGAAACATATCTTCCTCTCTTTTTGTGAAAAAGAATTCTTTTTTTTTTTTTAAGTTAAAGGTACACTGTAGAGCTAAAATTGTGCATCCTGTAACTTTCATCCAGACCACCATCTTTGACGGCGATTCCCAGTTCAATGAAAGTTCCATTTTGGTATACTCTTTGCTGCTCTCTAGTAGTCATTTGGAATTATCCACTCCCAAATCTGGGTGGCCAATGTTTCTCTTGGAAAGGACTGAATTATGTATTGGTTGTGATTGCTGCTGGTGGCTTAATATCTGAAGAGCTATACATTAATTAGCCAGTTCTAGGATTTCCAGGTGAAAAGAAGGATCACAAATGCAAAAAGAAAACTTTCATTGATCTCCTCAATATTTTATCAGGTTCCTATGGGGATGGTATGCAGTTTCTTGAAAGTTAACAAATGGAATTCAGTATTGAAAGTGAATCTTGTTTTGAGGGGCATATAAGATTAAAACCTGAAGAGAGACAAGCTTCTTTGACAGCAGATCTATCTTGGATAAAGCCTCATGATCTTTGATCAGGTGCCCAGGGTCAGGACCAGTGATGAGATTTCACCAGTTTGCACCAGTTTGAGAGAACTGGTTGTTAACTTTCTGAGTAGTTTGGTGAACTAGTTATTGGAAGAAATCATTAGGATAGAGAACTGGTTGTTAAATTATTTGAATCCCACCACTGCTTAGGACCATCCATTAAATTGCACAGATTTATTTAAGCCTATACACAAGACTCTAATCAACCAAAGTTCCACATCAAATTGGAGCCAAATAAGGGCCAATGGAATTCAAGAGGCATTAGACTTAGACCATTTGTGGCAATGTAAGGACTCTAAGCTGATGACATACTTAACTCCACTCATCAGTTCTGGTTGCTCTTCTCCCACTGTTGTATCTCCTTTCTGCCATCCATGGGTGATACCACGAGACTGGCTCTTGAGTTAAAGTGTTGAGGCAATAAAGATCCAGAATCTACAGCAAACTTCCTCAACCTGAAGACATTCCAAATATGTGGACTTCAATTCCCAGAATTGTTAGAAATTGCCATTCTGGCTAGGGAATTCTGTGAGTTCAAGTTCATATATATGTGGATGTTTAAGTGGATTTCTTTTTCTATAACTCTATATCAGTCTGCATGGAGGAAAATATTGATCAGTTACTCCACAGTTGCTGGCGTGATACCATTGAAAATTTACTGATATTTACTGACTAATTGCTATACTTGCATGTATTTACTGAAATTCAATTTATGTAAGTGGTCTTCTCAGGATCTCAAGAACAAATGCAGCATTTATTTCCAACACTTAAATCTGATTGATGATGATGTGCATCAAGTTGTTTTCTACTCCAAAGGACCACATCGATTTTCTCCATGATAATTTATCTCTGACCTTGAGTGGCATGGTGGTCTAGTGGCGAAGACGCTTGTTTCCCACTTGGAAAGTTGAGAGTTCAATCCTAGATGGCAGCAGATGTTTCTCTCCAAGGGTGCAAAGAATAAAAGAATCTGCTGTGAACTTTGTGTGTTGTCAGGAAGGGCATCTGGCCAGTAAATGCTCAGCTCCATTCAGTCACCCCAACTCTATCCCAAATTAAGAGATTACAGGGTTGTCAAAAGGGAGTTTTAATCTATCTCTGACCTGATTTTTCAGATCTTGCTGCTGGTCCTCTTCTTCTCTTTCCTTTCACTTTCCCCACCTTTACAGCTTTCTCTGGAGAGACAAGACTTCACAATATGTTTCTCCAAAGTCGGATAATTTGAGACTGTCCATTTGTGCCTTGAGTAAGAAGTCTGGTTTGATTTGTTCAACCATTAGTTTTTTTTATGTGTGTGTGTGTTCTCAAGAGCCTTCTCCAACACCAAAGGCATCGATATTCCTTCTTTGCTAGCGCTTCAAAATCCCCTTTCACTTTCACAAAGTGTTACAGGGAATACCGAAATCTTACTGCTTGCTAATAGTCTCTTGAATTCTTATATTATGAAAAAGGAAAAGAAAGGATATTTCTTCAAACCTGTTTTTTTAAAAGGTGCAGGCACATGTGCCTGCTGAGGTTTGCTTTTTTTAAAAAAAATAAACCATTACACTTTGAAAATATTTTTTTTAGCAAGAAAAAAAATATTTTTGTTAGCAAGAAACTGATGACACTTTATTTATTAGCAGTAGGGACAGATATTCCTCAAAGAATTAGCTCTCCATGTTGCATACAGGAAAAGAAATGGAAGATACAATAAATGCAATGCAATCAATCTCACTGTTTAAGAGAATAAAAGTGACAGCAGGGGATTATATTAATGATGGGAAGTATTAGGGTTTGTGTTTAATATAGTACAGAACACAGGCACAATAGCTATTTGTTTTTCCCACGCAAAACTGTTTTATTGTACAAAGTTAAACTTCTATCTTACTCTACTATCTTTCTATTATTGTAAGCTTATTCTATATCTATTCTTATTTAATCTATGCATTTTTATCTCCATGTCTCTATTTCTGTGTTAATGCTATGTTTTCTTATCTTCTTATCTTAACTATTTCTTCTTTAAATTTTTCCTTTTCTCTCCAAGTCTTCAGCTCTGGTAACCAAGAATTGTTTTCTCTTGTTATCTGAAAACTGCTGTTGAGGTGCTTGCTTTTGGGTTTTGAGTTTCTATTTAGAACACAGAATAACAGGGTTGGAAGGCACCTTGGAGGTCATCTAGTCCAACCCTCTACTCAAGCAGGAAACCCTATATAATTTCAGAGAAATGGATGTCCAATCTCTTCTTAAAAACTTCCAGTGATGGAGCATCTACAACTTCTGGAGGCAAGCTGTTCCACTCCCACTTCTCTGCTGTCTTTTAGGCTTCATTCTTTTCTTGACACATCCACACCCTTGCTTGTTTTCAGTTCCCTTTTTCTAAAGCAAGCTCTCTAATTAAAGAGAAGGTGAGGCTGTTTTAGCCCTTTTCATAAAAACTCTGGATTACAGAAAATACCCTGCTCATTTAAATGATGAGTGATGAGTTCAGTCTTCTGCAGAAAGCCAACTTGCATTCATTTTACTCAGTCTGTTCCCAATCTTTGAAGAAGGAAGAGATTTGGTTTTTGGGCAAACAAGAGACAGATCTCCAGAAGAAGAAAGCTGACCAGAAGCTCTCTGAGGGATACTTGGTGCTTGCTGAACTTGGTTGCTTTATTGTAGTGCAGTGCTAGCATTATAGTTGCACTGATGATGTTACCTAGTTGGATAATGAAATGTCTGCAAGAAAACCACCAAGCTCAAAGAGCCCCAAAGACTCACTCAGATTACTAACCTTTATTTTAACCCTGAGCTATAAATATTCTCTTTATTGGCAGAAGCTTTGTGTTGGATGAAGAAAAGAAGAAAAGTTCAGTTCCAGATTACAATTTGGAACTTTCATAAAAGCAGAAAGGAAATCAATGTTAAATAAATTAAAAAGAAAATAGGATTCAAGGATGAAAAATTTCTGGTCTTCTGGAATCCTTATGATTATCTTTATATTCTGTTGAGTCCCTGTTTTTGCAATTGCTGGGTCCCTGGATTGAAATAATCTATCTTTTTCAGCACTAGTTATCTGCCTTCTGATAATTAGAGATAAAATGAGGTTTTATACAATTGCATCTTGTTTTTTTTTTAAGTTTAATTTTGTTTATTCCTTTTGAGATCAGTTTATTTCCAAAAGTGAGAAAGGGCTATTATAACTCACAGGAGAAGGAGTGGCAGAACATGGGGGCAGGAGAAAAGAGAGAGCAGCCTAGAGTCCCCATGTAACTATGAACAAATAAGTTCAATCTTCCTTTAGTGCCATTGACCCTTATCTAAGCAGGTGTTGACTGTGAGTTGAGAAGATTAATGTCAGGTGAGAAAGATCAGGTCCACATATGAAGGTTCAATTAAACTGATTTATTGCTATAACCAATACTCAAGAAATCTTCTGAACTAATGGCCAACACCTCCTTAGACTTAGGTAAGAGTCAATGGCACTCAAGAAGGGTTGGATTTAGTTTGCTCATGGCTACATGGTGTCTCTAGTTTATTCTTTTTTTCACTCTGAACTAATTTTATTTTTTATCATAGTACTCACCAGAAGCACAATAGGGTTTTGAAGCCCCCTCTCTCTCACAAATCTCCTGGGTGAATATATCAAGAATAATATCCTCTAGAAGGTAGGGAATTACAATGACACCTCCAAAACTTCTAGTCCAAGGACAGGAGGATTGGCAAGGGAATGAAGACCCAGAAGATCTTTAGGAGAGGTTTGAGGCTACCTCCACCCTCTTATGTTACAATTAAAACTAATAAATGCCATTTATTTTCTGGTGATGGTCTGTAGACAGTGGTATTGTTCCAAATGATGGAAGAGGCATTATTGGCTATTCTTTTTGGGTTATGTGACTTGTTCAAGAACACAGCTGTAGTAACTTGTAGGACATCTCAGCAAATTGAATAGTATCATTTTGATTGGGCATTAACAGTTCACTTGGGTATGATGACATTTTTTAATGACCTACTCGGCCAAAATTGCAAGGCATGAACTTATTCCAATATCTTTTCATCCTATAATGATTTTTACTTATAAGACGGCAGATTCTGATTGAATGTTATAAATAATTTTCTAATAGAGCTGTGATGGCACAATGGTTAGAATGCAGTACTGTGGGGTTAACTCACTGCTCACTCCAGGAGTTCAATTCTGAGTGGCTCAAGGTTGACCCAGCCTTCCATCCTTCCGAAGACAGTAAAATGAGGATCTAAATCACTTAGAGAGTGCTGTAAAGCACTGTGAAGTGGCATATAAGTCGAAGTGCTATTGCTATTGTTAATAGCAAGATCAGTTCAGCAGTGAAACCATTCCTGCTCACAAATGGTGGATTTCTTTTATGTGTTCAACAATTTATTTACATTTAATAGGAATCTTCTTGAAATGCCTTTGCTTGGATTTTTCAAGTACTGGATTGGATCTGATTTATTTATTTATTAGATTTATTTGCCTCACCTCGAGATGACAGCCTAAATTGCTAAACTCAAATATGGCCCTGCACTTTAAATAAATAGATGGTAG
>BHFT01060642.1:0-43495 GCA_004320025.1 Laticauda laticaudata
GAGGATTGTGCACACATGCATAGGGGACATGGGGGGGGCGCTCATTGTCTTCTGGGTGCTGGCATGCAATTGCGAGCATGCAAGCGTGCACTCAATTTTTGGCAGATGAGCCCAATATGGTTAGCCACCACTGGTCTAGGAAATATGGTTGAAGTACAATGTCTTCCAAACATTAGTTTGTCAAAAGTTTGTCACAAGTCAAAAGTGACTTATGACATTTTTTCACACTTTCGTCCTTTGTGGCAGTTCACATGATCAAAATTCAACTGCTTGGCAACTGATTCATATTTATGATGGTTCCAGTTTCCCGGAGTCACATGATCATCTTTTGTGACTTTCTGACAAGCAAAGTCAGTGGGGAAGCCAGGTTCATTTAACAGCCGTGCTACTAACTTTAACAAGTGCAGGGATTCGCTAAACATCTGTGGTAAGAAAGGTCGTTAAATCAGAACAGGGGCTTGGACTTGAAGACCTCCAAGATCCGCTTCAACTCTGTTATTCTGTAAAACTGTCTTGCTTAGCAATGGAAATTTTGGGTTCATAACTTGAGGACCTGTAGCCCACTGTGCCTAACCAAACACATTCTGGAAGTTCTTAAAATGAAGAATAAGGATGTTGCTTTTTTGTTGCATTTATTTTATTTTATTTATTTCATTTATATTGCTGCCTATTTGCCCATGGCGACTCGAGGCAGCTTACCCAATGTAAAACCGTATTTAAAGCAAAAAATAAAAAATAATAAAAACTGACAAAAAGAATCAAAAAAATTAATAAAGTACAATAGAACAAAATGGGGGGGGGGGAATCAACTCCCCTGCCCTGNCCAACTCCCACCCACCCCGCACCGATGACAACAGATCACCCGAGCCATTTGATGGGCTCCATCCCGCTCTGGGTTCCCCAGGCCCGCTGACAGAACCGGATCTTTAGTGCCTTCTGGAAAAGTGTTAGAGTGGCAGCCATTTTAATCTCTGAGGGGAATTAGGTTCCAGAGAGATGAGCCACCATGGAGGAGGCCCTTCTTGTGGGTCCCATTAGGTGTATCTCCCTCAGGGATGGGACCCGGAACATTCCCTGCCTCCCCGCTCTGATGGGAGGGTAGATGTGACCGGCAAGAGACATTCCCTCAGATCACCCAGTCCCAAGCCATGAAGGCACACTTCAAATTGTAAGGTGACTGTTTTATAAACAGCACTGAAAAAAAATGACTTACGGCCGTTATTCACACTTACGGCCATTGCAGCATCCCCAAGGTGATGTGATCAGAATTCAAACACTTTGGCAACCAGCTCCTATTTATGCCGGGGTCACGCGAAGGTCATCCTTTTGCGACCTTCGGACGAACCAAATCCATGGGAATTCCCTTTACAACAATGTTACTCGCTTAAGAACCGCAGTGAGGGACAGCCTTTGTCGCCTCCTCGTGTCCTCCTTTATCGGTTCCTCCTTGATAAAAACATTTCCAGCAGCGGGCACTATGTACATGCTTTAGAAACCAAAACCCTGTCAGGCTGTCAGTCCAGGCAGTCATGGCTCACAACGGTTTGTTTAGTGACCGTTCAAAAAGCTGACAGTGACACAGCACTGAAAAAAATGAGACTGTCAGGATTCTGGCAATTTCCCCCAATGTAAATCATGAGTCTTGTTAAGGGAGTTTTTTTGCCCCATTTTGCAATCTTTCTTGCCCCAGGGACTAAATGAATCCCCACAGTTGTTTAAGTGAGGAACATGGTTGCTAAGTGAATCTGTCTTTTCCGTTGACTTTGCTAGTCAGAAGGTTGCAAAAAGGGGATCATGCAACCCCCAGGGACACTGCAACCGTTGTAAATATGAGTCAATCGCCAAGCATCTGAATTTTGATCACCTGACCACGGGGATGCTGCAGTGGTCATAAGTGTGAATAAAGGCCCTAAGTCACATTTTTTCCAGTGTCGTTGTAACTTTGAGTGGTCGCTAAATGAACTGTTGTAAGCTGAGGACTGTCTGTACAGAGCAGAATGTTGTTTCCCTGTAAGATTCTTTACACGCATAAATTGAGCAGGGCAGGAACGGTCACTAAGTGAACCATTGTAAGTTGAGGACTGCCTGTATTTTAATCAACCTTTATCTAATGTTGGAGGTGTCAGGATTCCGGCAATTAAATTCTGAGTCTTGAGCCAAACCTCCAAAACTTAAAAAGGATTTATTGAGAGTTAACATGCTGGCACTGCTTGGGTGTAGCCGACTCTGAGACACATCATTCATTGTCAATCTTGACCCTGATTTTCCCTCACTCGCTGCTGTATCATAATTCATATTCTCCAATGGGACGCATCCATAGCCAAGAGTCACGGATCATGCTCTCCAGTTAGATTTTAGCACGGCAGAAACTTTGGTTGCCTAGTTACTATCTTTGAAAACATTTATGGAATGCAGTTTCAGTTTCCAAGCTGCCTCACTGCTCTTTCAAACCCCTTTCTGTTGGCAACTCTAAAAAGACCATAAAAATATTTTATGACGTGACAGAGACTTACGACTATTTTTCACAGTTAGGACTGTTGCAGCCGCCTTGTGATCACGGGATCAAAATTCATAGGTTTGGCCACGGCCTCATATTTATGATGGGTCACTGTGTCCCCCTGGGGGGGGGAGGGAAGGAGGTCACGTGGTCCCCTTTTGCGACCTTCTAACAAACAAAATCAAGGGGGGAGGCCGGATTCGCTTCACAGCTGTTAAGAACTTCAGCGGTTCACTTAACAACGGTGGCAAGAAAGGTCGCAAAACAGGGCAAAACTTACCTAACTTTCTCATCTAGTGGTTGAAATGGGGGGGGGTGTTTTTCAATGGTGGCCATAAGTCAAGGACTGCCTGCAATTCCCCAAGGATGAGAACATCTATGGCAGGGGTCACCAACCTTTTGGACCTCAGGGACCATGAAACTCATAATTTTAAATCCCACGGAGCAGAGACCCTGGGAACATCCCCCAAAAAGTCTGCAGGAAAATTCCTCACCCCATTTTCTTACCAATCAATTATTCTTCGTTTGGGATTGCAGGATACCATCTCCAGCTCCGTTCTTGGGGGTGGGGGAGAGACTTTTGGCTTCATGCAAGGAAAGCAGCAGAAGTCTTTCATTCTCTCCCTCAAACTCCGCCAGAAATGAGACTTTGCCAGTGCAGCCTCTTGGAGCAGGAGGCCTTGCAGGGTCCCAAAGGTGCATGGGGTGAGTGGAGAAAGTCCCCCCCTGCCCTTTCCCCCCTCCCCTCACTACCTAGTGTTGTTCACAATGCAAGCGACACAAGCCTTGTGTTCCCACGGGCCATGTGGGCAGCGCAGCCTTGTGTACCTGCGCCGCCTGGATTAATTGCTTTGGGGGGGACATTTCTCTGTGGACCACCAAAATTTTCTTGCAGACCGCCCCACCGGTTGGTGACCACTGATCTACAGGACTCAAGAGAGCCCGTCCTAAAAAGCAGAGGTCAGGCTGAGCTGAGATTACTTCATGAACAATGAAACGGCTATTTAGAAATCTTCAAAAGAAAAAAGGGAAATAAAGAATTTTGGCTTAACATCCCATCTTGGCTCCTTCTGGTCTCATGCCCAGTGCTGCCATCGGATCCCCGAGGACCGGCACACGGCCCGCTGCCTGTCACAGTGGACGAAGCTCCGCCAGATGCCGCTGAGTCCCGTCTCTGACAAGCGGAAATGAAATCCAATGTCTCCCTGCTGGATCATTGGAAGGGCAGAATTGCCTGCTTGGCAGGATCCGCTCTGCTTTAATGACCGCGCCGGGGGGGGTGGATAATGAGCCTGGTTTCTGCAACGGGCAGATGGAGGCACAGCCAGCACCAGCCCAGCATCCCCAAACAGTGATTGGGGAAGATGAGGGAGGAAGGGATGGCAGCACAGGGAACATAGCAGGTGGGAGCCAGTGGTGGGATTCTACCAGTTTTCCTACCGGTTCAGTGATTGGACACTTCATGCGCACGCAACTTTCCAAACACCAGCTCAGGCTCTGCCACGCCAATCAGCTGTGAGGATAAAGATGTTAACTCATAAAATATTTCGATGGTCTTTTTAGAGTTGCCAACAAAAAGGGAGGGTGGGGGGAGAAGGGGTTTGAAAGAGCAGTGCGGCAGCTTGGAAACCGAAGGTGCATTCTGTAAATAGTTTTTCAAAGATAGTAACTAAACGACTGAAGCTTTTGCTGCACAAATATCATAAATCGTCGCAATCGTTACTAGCCTGGTTGTTTGGCCCATCTGGCTTCCCCATTGATTTTGCTGGTCAGAAGATGGCCAAAGGGGATCCCATGGCCCCAGGGATGCTGCAACTGTCATAGGTACGTGCCAGTTGCCAAGCGTCCCAATTTTCATCACACGATTGTATGGGTGCTGCTGGTCGTAAGTGTGAAAAACAGCCATGCGTTGTTTTCTTCAGTGCTGTTGTAACTTCGGAAACTTTGAATGGACACTAAATGAATGACTGTAAGTCGAGGACAACCTGTAGTCATTTGGGAGACATTCTTGCTTTCAATGGTGAAGCTTCCATGTGCCATGGCTGTTTATCTGTGAGGTTAATCTCAAGAAGATGCTTGCAGGAAGAATTTATTGATTAGCGTTTTATCCTTCCTTTTAGTATTTTAGAAGTAACTCAAGACAGAGAACAAACCTCATACACCTTCCTCCTACTATTCTCCCCACAACAATAACCCTGTGAGCTGGGTTGGTCTGAAAGAGAATGATTGGCCCAAAGTCACCCAAGTAGCTTTCCTGCCTAAAGCAGGACTAGAACTCACCATCTCCTGGTGACTGGTCCAAAGTCACCCAGCCAATTTTCATGCCTAAGACAGGATTAGAATTCACCGTCTCCTGATGATTGGACCAAAGTCACCCAGCCAGCTTTCATGCCAAAGGCAGATCTAGAACTCACAGCCATCTGGTAATTCATCCAAAGTCACCCGGCCAGCTTTCATGCATAAGGCAGGACTAGAACTTCCAGCTCTCTGGTAATTGGTTCAAAGTCACTCAGCCTTCTTTCAGGCCTAAAGCAGAACTAGAACTCACAGCCACCTGGTAATTTGTCCAAAGTCACCCAGCTGGCTTTCACTCCCAAAGCAGGATTAGAACTTCCACCCGTCTGGCAATTGGTTCAAAGACACTCAGCCTGCTTTCAGGCCTAAAGCGGAACTAGAGCTCACAGCCACCTGGCGATTCATCCAAAGTCACCCAGCCAAGCTTTCATGCCTAGCCTAGAACTCACCTTCTAGACTAGAAATTACCATCTCCCAATGATTGGCCAAGCCCTAGACTCACCTGGCTGGCTCATACTGGCAGAACTAGAACTCACCAATACTTGGTGATTGGCTCACCCAGCTTTCATAGCTTCCTTCCTCGAGGCTTCTGGATGAGCTCTCCACTTCCTGGCCATCATGGGACACCTTTGGACTCATCAACCTTTGCAGCTCGTGCTGGGGCACGTGCCCTGACGCAGACTGGCACCAGCTGCCTCAAGTGCTCCCAAACAGGCAGTAGAGGTTCCTTATCTTGAACCTCGACCCTGATAACCCTTTGATCCAATAGCCCAGCCTGGCTGGCTTAGTTAGCGCCAGGATGAAAACCACATAATTTATTTACTTGTTTATTCCATTTATCGGCCTCCTTTCTTACCTCCTGGGGGTAACTCTGGGCGGATTACCATATTAAAAGACAAAACAATATAAAGGAAAAGATTACAAAAATACGCAAAATAGAGCATGGGGTTTGAAAAGGCCTTCTGTACGTGGACAGGGGTGTCTCTCATTTGAGGAGGGGGGATTCCTCAAAGTTTGGTCCACCTCTGCCTCCTGCCCCTCTCACCCTCTCCCTGTTGACTCCATCTCCCATCCTGCTCCGCCCGTTGACTCCATCTCCCATTGCCTTGCAGGCTCTACCGTTGGTGGGATTCCAGTTTCAAAAAGTGGGGAAAAAGCCACAGTTGTCTCTGGCGTGGGAACCGCAGAGCCCGGAGCAGGACGCCGTGCGGCAGGTAACCTTGGCTCTACCTCTCTCCTCACCTTCCCCCCATTTCCCCCCTGGCTCTCTTGCACTCAGCTTCGTCCTGAGCCAGGCCCGGGTGCCATGCAGTCAATGGGCCAATGGCAGAGTTTCTCAGAGAATGGCCTTCCCCAGGTGTGACGGCACAAGTTCCCACGAATTGGATTGTGGTTTTTCCCTGTCTCTGGTTTTGGCTCCTTGTCGAGATCCAACTTTAACCACTACACCCCACTGCACAGCACTTCCTGCACTCATTTGCAAGACATTCTCTCTCTCTGTCTCTTTCTCTCTCTGTTTCTCTCTCTCTCTCTCTGTGTCTGTATGTATGTGTCTCTCTCTCTGTCTCACTCTGTTTCTCTCTGTGTCTCTCTCTGTGTCTCTGTGTGTGTGTCTCTCTTTTTCTGTGTGTCTATGTCTCTGTCTCCCAGTCTCCTGGTAATTGGCCCAATGTCACCCAGCCGACTTTCATGCCTCTACGGCAGGAGTAGAACTCATGGTCGCCCTCTTTCTAGCCTGGTGCCTTAACCACTTTCACTTCAGGAGATCTATCTATCCATACCCTTTCTAGAGAGAGGGTTCAAGAGGGCCTGGACCTCAACTCTCCTGCCTTTCCCCTCCTGTCCTCACCTAGAGGTGAGGATTATCGGCTAAGGACTCTCCACATGTTGAGAGCCCTTTCCTCCATACTTCATCCACTCAGGTAGGATCCCAAGTGAATGACGAAGAACCAGCTTAGCTTCATCTGGGTTTGTTGATTCCCTATTTACAAGTGCCTCAGTGGAGATTCTCCACTGGGTACTGTTCTGTTCTCGGTTACCCTAAAAGAGGACCTGACATGGGGTACCCACATTGCAGCCCTGGTCAAAAGAGCCCAGCAGAGATTATACCACCTGAGGCTTCTCAGGAAACAACAACTGGATGGAAAACTGCTGGTGACCTTCTACTGCTGCACCATAGGGAGTACCTTAACTTACTGCACCTATGTAAGGTTTGCCAATTGCACAGTGGCAGATAGGAAAACACTCCAGAGGGTTAATGTCATTGCCCCTCAGAGGATCATGGGTTGCCCTCTCCCCTCTTTGGAAGAGCTTTATAGCTCCCGCTGCCTTAAGAAAGTCCAAAACATCCTCAAAGATCCATCTCATCCTGGGCACCCCCTTTTTTTGAACTATTACCTGGCAGACAGTACAGGATAATAAAAACAAGGAGAAATAGGCTGAAAAACAGCATCTATCCCAGGGCAGTTGAATTCTTGAATTCTACTGTCTGGTGCAATATTAATGGAAAATCAGGGGTTTTCAATTCAATGTGTGGAGTGTGAAGGATGTGTGTTTGTGTTGATTTTCATGGTCATGATGTGCCCTGAAGATGGTGTTTGATTTCGTTGCACAAGATGCAATGGCAATAAAGTAAAGTAAACGAAACTAAACTCCCCTGACACACGTTTTTTCTTAGCTACTCATTTGATCTCCCCCCCCTTTTTGGAATAATATAATTTATAGTATCTTATCAATAGTATCTTATCAATCATGCCTCAATTTTGAGATAAAAGACACCGAGAAACACTTGCAATAAATCACCTGAAGTGTTATCTTAAAGAAAACCCACCTTTCGAAACGTTTGTAAAAATTATTATGGTGGTAGGCTGCACACACAGCCAGAATGCTGAATTTCGATTTGGCATTTCTTCCGCCGATTGAGCCTGTCCCAATTATCAGCTTCTATCCCAGAACAATAGCTCTGTTGAATTCTACTGTCTAGTGCAATATTAATGCAATATCAGGGGTTTTCCATTCAATTGCCTAGAATGTGAAGGATGTGTGCCTGTGTTTATTTTCATGGTCATAATGTGCACTGAAGATGGTGTTTGATTTCGTTGCACGAGATGCAATGGCAATAAAGTAAACTAAACTAAATTAAACTCTCCTGACATGCATTTTTTCTTAGCTCCTCATTTGGGGAGTTTACACATCAGGAAGTCCAGAGTTCCTAGGTTAGGCCCCAAAGCTTTGCACTGCGGCCTTGTTCTCCGTATGAAATTCCTCCAAGGAGAGGATCCAGTTGAGATCTATGGATCCAATTCCCAGCCTACTCCGAAGGCAGGAATCGCCTCGGATCTCCCACAAAAGGTACTGCTGGAGCTTGGTTGAATTGAGCCATCAGGAAGACGCCAACGGTGCCAAAGATAAAAACGGAGGCCATGAGGAGGAAGCAGACACGGTCAATGACTCTGCCTACCAGGATCCATTCTTCGTTTTCCTAGAAAGAAAGAAAGAAAGAAAGAAAGAAAGAAAGAAAGAAAGAAAGAAAGAAAGAAAGAAAGAAAGAAAGAAAATAAGGGAACTCGAAAGAAAAGTTAATTTTCTTGGAAGGAAGGAAAAGTCAGGGGAACCGCAAGGCAGAAGCTTTCCAAATGTTGGAGTGGAAGAAGAATGGAGCGCCCCAGTTCTGTGGGCGTGGCTTGGTAGGCATGGCCAGGTGGGCATGGCTAGGTTGGCATGTGACTGGGTGGGTGTGGCTATGTGTTTTTTTTTCTTTCGCAGGACCTCCTCCCCCCACACCCTGTTTTTTGCCTACTGGGCCTCACGGAAGCCTCCTGGTGAAGTAAGTGCAATATCAATTAAAAAATACTTCTTTGGTCTTTTAGTTGTCAGCGGAAAGGGAGTGGGGAAAGTAGTGCATTCCTTAAATGCTTCAGATAATTGCTAGGCAGCCCAAAGCTGTTGGCGCACAAGATTATTACTGGAGAGCATGATTGATGACTTTTGGCTATGGATATGTCCCATGGGAGAATATACATCCAGGGGGTGGGGGAAGACCAGGGTCAAGGGGGAAATGAATGATGTGTCTTAGAGTCAGCTGCACTCAGATAACACCGACATGGNGAGAATATACATCCAGGGGGTGGGGGAAGACCAGGGTAAAGGGGGAAATGAATGATGTGTCTTAGAGTCAGCTGCACCCAGATAACACCGACTTGGTCACTCCGAATAAATCATTTTTTTTAACTCTGAGAGATGTCACTAGAGACTTCTGATTTGAATGGGGGTGTATTGTCGGAGCCCTGACATACAACAGCGAGGAGGGGGATCAGCTGTGCTGCGTGATTTAGATTAGCTAGAAAGCAAGAAATCCAGTGATTTCTGATTGGTGAACCAGTAGCATTTTTTTACTACTGGTTCGCCTGAACCAGGCCGAACCAGTAGAATACTACCACTGCTTATAACCATGGTTGTGTAACGTAGAATCATAGTTGTGTGCCATCCAAGTGGTTTCTGATCCTTTAAAAAAAAAGCCTTTCCAGGATGCAGATTCAACTCAAGAGTCAAAAAAGTCAAGATGGCAGCCACGTTATGTACAACACAAGTAAAAGCTAGAGCAGGATTTCCATCATGGTGGCAGCTCCTATCACTTTTTGACACACACACACACACACACAAAATGATTCAGCTTTTGTCCTCACGTGTGTGGTCCTGTGGACTTCAACTCCCAGANAAAAGCTAGAGCAGGATTTCCATCATGGTGGCAGTTCCTATCACTTTTTGACACACACACACACACACACAAAATGATTCAGCTTTTGTCCTCATGTGTGTGGTCCTGTGGACTTCAACTCCCAGAATCCTTCAGCCAGCTATGAATTCTGGGAGTTGAAGTCCACGCATCTTAAAGTTCCTTAAAGATGGGAAACTGAGAAATACAGTTGAGAAATTCTGAGCTAGAGGCTGTCTTTGTGGGATTTTTGAGAAGATACAATAAGAATTATTTCATTTATTTAAAATTTAAAATAGAATAGAGCTGGAAAGGACCATGGAGGTCTTCTAGTCCAGCCCACTGCTCAAGCAGGAGAATCTATTAATTTATTAAATTTATCTGCCATCCATCTCATGTTGAAATGACTCAGGATGGCTTTGTATGGGAGGACAGAAGCTGGATTAATATCTCAGCTGTCTCCGTCTTAAATTCAGATGGATTTCTGTTAATTCTGCCTTTTTTCCTTCTCAGCTCATCCTGCCCTCCTTTGCCACTGTTCTGAGCCCCCTTCCTGAAAACAGCCAAAGATGTCATTTCCTATAATTTTTACTCACATTTTCTGCTAAGGTTTATGATATTTAAACCTGTCAGGTACCTTTTCAATCTGCTACTTTCTTAAAATGACATTTTTGCATTTCTTAAAGGAGTGGTCCTAGGAAATCTGGGGGACACCCCCCAGGGGACATCTGGGGAGGGGTTCCCCAAAATCAAAACGATTTGCCAGCCTATGTGGGAAAATAATGCAATATTCAAATCCCATCCCCCAATTGCGCAAAGCTCTAGCGGCAGCCATTAAGTCTGTTTTTAATTTTTAATACAGTCACTATGGATAAATGTGACCTATGCAAAGAAAAAAATTATTTGGGAAGCCTTTTTTTAAAAAAATAATATTGTTTATTTTTATTATTTTTAATAATAAAATATATATTTATTATTTTTAAATAATAAATAAGTTAAATAAGTAATTTAATTAATTAATCCATCATTTATTATTATCATTATTTTTTTTTAAATGGAGAGTGGTCCTGAGAGAAAAAGGTTTAAGAAACCCTGCTCTATGCCAATTTATGTGCTTTATTTTGTAGAGAGAGCATGTTGTCGAAAGCCTGTGTAAGCCAGGTCAAAAAAGTCAAGATAGTAGCTGCAACTGTAGGGTTGAAAGAAGCCTTTCCCCTTTTTTTAATGCGTGGCTGCCATCTTTATTTTTTTGAGCTGTCCTGCCCAAATCTCTGCAAAATTTAGAGATGCATTTCAGCTGATATGAGCTAGCAATTTCCAATTTGTTTTCCTTCTATTTGTCATTAATCACTTTTGAAGCCAACAAAACTCCTGTTTATTCTATTCTATTCTATTCTATTCCATTGCATTCTTCATTTCAATGTCTATTCCACTCTATTCTATTCTATATTCTATTCATTTTCTCTATTCTGTTCTATTCCATTCCATTCTGTTCATTTTGTATATTCTATTCTGTTTTGTTCTGTTCTACTCATTTTCTCTGTTCTGTTCTATTCTGTTTTATTCATTTTCTATATTCTATTCTATTCATTTATTCTATTCTATTTTCTATTCTATTCTATATTCTATTCATTTTCTATATTCTATTCTGTTCTATTCATTTTCTATATTCTGTTCTACTCCATTCTATTCATTTTCTATATTCTATTCTATTAATTTGTTCTCTTCTCTTCTGTTCTGTTTTATTCATTTTCTGTATTCTATTCTATTATTTTCATCTATTCTATTCTATTCTATTCTATTCTATTCTATTCCATTCCACTCTATTCCACTCCATTCCATTCCATTCCATTCCATTCCATTCTATTCTATTCTATTCTATTCCATTCCATTCTATTCTATTCATTTTCTATATTCCATTCCATTCTTGATATATAACCAACCGTTAAAGAATCACCTTAGCCAATCAGATCTCCCCCAGTTGACCAACAGGAGAGTTAAGGGCCCCAACGCCCCTCCTCCTGAAGTACCATAGCCCCCGAAGGTGCAAAACTCTTATCGTTTGGAGTCCATTTCAAAGAAGACAACCTTTTGTACACTCAGATGTGCAAGAGAGGTGACAACGCACCCCCTCATCTTGCCGATTTTGACACATGCACACACCCCTCCACAATATCGTTGTTGGAGAAGGAGGCAGATAACCAAAGTTCCCACTGAGTTGGAAACCTTAAAGGAAGAAAGAGGGGGGGAAAAAACCCTTTCTTTTTACAGAAAAAAAGAAAGAAAGAAATTTTTAGAGGCGGTGAAACGGCCAACAATTGGACACCTTTCATGCAAAAATCACGAAACCAAATAAATTTCCCCACTGAACAATTTGTTTTTTTCTAGCACTTTAAATCTAACTTATTTATTAAATCCAAACAAGGGGAAAAAGCTGCAGAGGGAAATAAAGGAGGGAGAGGTTGAAAATACAGCGGAGCTACAATCTGAGGATCAATTTTAGCTTGCCAGAGAGAATAGATGAAAGTAGGTCTGATTGCTTCCTATAATTCGGATCTGAGAGAAATGCTGATAAATGTCTATTTTCTTTCCAAAGAAATGAAACTGAATGGCAAGATTTCCAATTTCTCTTTTTTTCCCACTCCCCCAAAAAGGTTTTTTAATCTGCCTTTCAACAAGACATGGAAAACAGGCAGTGAAGCTCCAGATGCGAGGATCAATCTCCATAAACAGCAGTGCAAAACTTCTACATAGGGAGCATCCCGGAAATGAACCCACAACCATTTAACTGAGTTGGAAGGGACCTTGTAGGTCATCTAGTCCAACCTTTTGCCCAGGAAGGAAACCCTACACCAGTGATGGCGAATATTTTCGACACCAAGTGCCCAAACCAGAATGCGCATGCATTCTAGAGCACCGGAAACGCGAAGACCAGCAGGCTTGGTTTTTTTGGTCGTTTTTGGCCATTTTTCTGGCCATTTTCTGGCTGTTTTTCAAGACATTTTCAGGACATTTTTGGGCCAAAAATATCCTGAAAATATCCCGAAAAACACACCGGTTTTTTGGCATTTTTCAAAACATTTTCTGGCTCATTTTTAGGCCATTTTTCGGGCTGTTTTCAGGCCGTTTTTCAAACATCTTTGTTGCTTTTCTCTGTACTCCTTCTGCACCCATAATGCAATGCACACGTGACCCAGGGGGTTGGACTAGATGACCTACAAGGTCCCTCCCAACTCTGATTATCCATTAGTTATCTGTTATCTGACCCACCCACCACCTGAACATGCGCATGCATCTCCCCCACATGTATCACCTCAAGTGCATGCATGGCAGATACCCAACAATCAGCTGACTGGCAGGGGGCGCATGCGCATGTCCAATGGATCAGTTCCGGGCGATGGCTCACATGCTGGCAGAAATGGCTCTGCATGCCATTTCTGGCACGTGTGACATAGGTTCGCCATCATGGTTCTAGAGTCTCAACATCCTTTTTATAGTGTGGTGACCAAAACTGGATGCATTACTCTAGGTGTGGTCTTACTAAGTCTTTACAGTGTGGAATTAGTACCACCCTTGATCTTGATTGTCTCCCTCTGTTCATGCAACTGACACCCCCCCCTCTCTGTGGCAGCCCCTCAGATATTGGAAGATGCTCTTCTGTCTCTCCTGGTCCTTCTCTTCCCTAGACTAGCCAGGCCCAGTTCCTGCAACTGTTCTTCATATGTTTTAACCTCCAGTCCCCTCATCATCCTGGTTGCTCATCTCTGCACTTTTTCTTAGGGTCTCAACATCTTTTTATAGTGTGGTACCAAAACTTGATGCACACTCTAGTGTGGCCATTACTTAAGCTTTACAGATGGTATTATACCTCCCTTGATTCTTTGATGATCCTTCCATTGAATGCAAGTTAGGATTTGCTTGTCATTTAGATGGTCCTCATGGCATTCTATGTCCATGAAAGGAATTCAGCGCGCTGATTTCAGAAGAAGCATTGCAGACCATCCTGCAAATATCTGGTAATAGATAAAAGAGGGAGGGAAAGACCAAATGGCTTATTTATTAGAGGCACTCCTACTTATTAGGGACTTATTAGGGACTGCGCGGGCTAAGACATATGAAGAACGGTGCAGGAAACTGGGTATGTCTAGATCTAAAGAAAAAGAAGAACCAGGAGACTATAGCAGTCTTCCAATAATTTAGAGGCTTGGCCAGCAAAAAAGAGGGTCCACTTATTCTCCAAAGCCCCTGAAGCAGACAAGAAGCAACGGATACCTGGAATTAAGGAGAAATTTCCTGACAGTGAGGAAGTGGAACTCCTTGCCACCAGAAATTGGGGCTGTCCCATCACTGGAGGCTTTTTAAGAAAGAGAGATTGGACAGCCATTTGTTTCAAAAGGTATAGGATATTCCTGCCTGAGCAAGCATGGGGCTGGACTAGAAGACCTCTAGGGTCCCTCCCAATTTGGCTATTTTGTTATTTCCTTCGGTCAGCAAGTGTCCCTGTTGCTGATTCGCGGCTGAGGCCCACCTCTGGTCCGCATACCGTCTTTGCTGTGCCGCTTGCCAGGGTTGGATCCCACCATTCCATAGGGATAGACTGCTCCTGGGCAAGGAGGCTCTCTTAGGGGACGTGCTTTGGATTGCCTTTGCATTTAGATGGTCTCAAAAGTCCCTCTCAACCAGTGGTGGTCTCCTGCTGGTTTGAACTGGTTCGAGTGAACTGGTGGTTCCGGCAATCAGCTGGCCCTGTCTACTTGCTCCCGCCCTATCCTGTCCTATATTCCCGTGTTTTTCAGCTCAACTGATTCACGCAGCACACTGGAATTCTGCGCCTCTGCTGCTTTACTCACCAGCGGTGCTCTAGAACAGGGGTCCCCAACCACTGGGCCCTGGACCGGTACCGGTCTGTGGATCATTTTGTACCGGGCCGCAAAGAATGAATAATCGTAATTAAAATATATATAAAAATATGTTTTTGCTTCCGGGTGTCTTATTTTGAAAGACAACCACTTCCGCCCTCACCTAAATTCCATGCTAACTTCCATGCTAACTTCCGCGCCTAACTTTGCGGACCGCATTGCTAAAGCTAAGACGCCCTTTACTATTGGGGAAGAATTGATTTTGCCAGTTCGCAAAAAAGTGTTTCTGCGTGAAACTGGTCCCTGGTACAAAAAAGGTTGGGGACCACTGCTCTAGATGGTAAGCTTTAGAGGCTAAAATTTGTGGGTTTTGAATGCTGCGCGCAAACCCAAGGCAACTTTAGGTGTGCGCGCGCTCACAGAACCAGTTGTTAAACCGGTTGCAGCCACCACCACTGCTCTCAACTCATGCATTCTATGATGCCATGAAAGGAGATTCAGAGGCTGGATTCAGAAGAAGCAAAGGTATTCCAGACCATCCTGGTAGGTGATAAAAGAGACCAAGAAGACACTTTGGTGGTGACCAAAACTCTAGGTGTGGACTTCCTAAGGCTTTATAGAGTGGTATTAATATCTCACTTGACCTTGATTGTGTCCCTCTGTTAATGCAAGTGTGATGACAAAGGGCACACAGTCAGATAATCAGTAGGAGTCCCTTTATTAGCTCCAACTTTTCCCCCAATGTCCTGGTTACCTTTTGGCTGGAGAAAAACTCTCCCAGGAACAGCCTTGGGCTGCAGAGAATCAAGTCCAAAACGTGGTCAACAAAAACTGTAACTAAAAGTCCAATCAAGGCAAGGTTAGGTAATTTGTCCAACAGAGAAGAGAAGGAATTCCAGACTGGAAGGAATGATAGTAATTCAACACGGTTGGGGTGATGCCAGGAATGCAGATAACCAAGTCAACACAAAATAAATTCATGTTTGTTCCCAGCAGCTGCTGCACGCAGGCTGCATTTCTTTTAAACTCTCTTCCTGGGTGTGGTTAATGAAGGGAATCAAGGCCCTTTCATCCCCCGTAAGCCACTCAACCCACGTTACTCCCTTCCCTGTTCTCCCTGCGTGCCCTCGGATGAAGAGGGGGTGGGCCTGGGTCTTCCTCTGAACTCCCTCTCCCTTGTTCTACCTCTCCCCTGATCTGCTCAGCTGGACTTTGCCTTTCCCCAATTTCCACCACAGCCAACGGAGCCACACTCCCACCCCCTGTCAGCTATTTGTCTTCCTCTTTGGTTTCAGACTACAACAGGGGCATGACAGCAATTTAGGATTGTTGTTAATGCAACTTAGGAAGTTGAACATTCCACCGTGAACGTGGTGCCCTTTTCCATGGTACTTACACTGTCAAAATCGTTCTTTTCTTGCAAATTCTTGGTGATGTGGTTGCAGGCATTCACACAGGATTGGATTTCCGGAGCGGCGTAGCGTAGGCTGATGCAGAAGTCCTGGGGGCCTCCGTTCTCCAAGCCTTCTCCTTGGAATGGAAATGAAAGTAGTGGAGAAATATCAAAAGACCAAGAACAAGGAGCAGCTCCGGAGAACTGGCCGTTTCTGCCTGAATGTCTAATGCTCTTCCGTCAGTGCAGCACTTGTGTTGACACAATCCTCGACTTACGACAGCAATGGTGGCTGGAATCTCCATCGCTAATGGAAGCGACGGATGTAAACTAACCAAGGAGAGAAGCAACATAGAACTAAGGAGGAATTTCCTGACAGGGAAGACAATTAACCAGTGAAAGAACTCCAGAGTTTGTAGATGCTCCTCCATCACTGGAGGTTTTCAAGAAGAAATGGGACAGCCATTTATCTGAAATGGTATAGGTATAGGGTCTCCTGCTTGAGCAGGGGGTGGGACTAGAAGACCTCCAAGGTGGTTCCAACAATAGGTTAGGTTCTATTCTATTCTATTCTATTCTATTCTATTCTTTTCCCTTATTCTATTCTAATCTATTCCCTTATTCTATTCTATTCATTTTTCCATTCTATTCTAATTCTATTCTACTCTATTCTATTCTATTCTATTCTATTCTATTTCTGTTCTATTCTATTCTATTATTTTCCCTTATTCTATTCTATTCTATTCCTTTATTCTATTCTATTCTATTCCCTTATTCTATTCTATTCATTTTTCCATTCTATTCTAATTCTATTCTATTCTATTCTATTCTATTCTATTCTGTTCCTGGAGTAGAGTTCCGTTCCATCCCATCCCATCCCATCCCATCCCATTCCATTCTTTGGATCAGATCTATTTCGACCTTCCCACTCCGTTGACCATTCCCCCAGCCAGGCTGCCCTTCATCCTGCCAGAAGCTCACCGATCTTGGCCAGGAGGATCTTCATCAAGCCGTCCCGTTCCTTCTGCCTCTCAAAGAGGAGCTCACTCCGGGCTTTCCACAGCATGTATTCCTCGGCTTTGGCCATCAGCCCCAGGGAGCTCCGTCGCCGCGCCGGCCTATTCTCAGCGGGGAGCGAGATACGCCTCATGTGCATGCCCAGGTAATGGGGCACCAGGTGCAGGAAGACCTACAGAGCCAGGCACTGAGACATGTTGGGAAGCGGGAGCAGAGAGGAACGCCAGGAAAAACTTTCCATTTGTTCATGGGGACGGGGGGTTTGGAGGGGGAGCAGGGAAGAGACCGAACATGGGCACTCCTTGACGTACAAGAGCTCGTTTGGTGACCGTTCAAAGTAAAAATGGTGACTTACGACCAGGGGAGGGATTAAAAAATCCCAGCAACCGGGGCCTACCAGAACTTTCGGAAGAGATGCTTTCCACCTCCCCCAGAATCCGGAGGCTTCCCTTGGGCCTCTGGGAGGGTGAAAACAGCCTCCCCCAGGCTCCGGAGGCTCTCCAGAAGCCGGAAACAGGGTTGTTGTCAGCGTTCCAGCAAACCTCCATTCCAACCAATAACTCCAAGACAGACATTTCTGAAAGATTCCTTTTATTTGGAGAGTAACTGGTACATCTGTGGAATCCCGAATCTGAAAGTTTCGGGATTCCTTGCAAAAGTAAAAACTATAAATCCATCCCCCATCACATGGCCCAATCACCATCCATCCCAAAATAAGACTTCCTTTTTCACCACGTGCAACACTACGTGACCTTGAAACAGCAAAAGAATCTTATTTTGTCTAACTAGATATACTCCAATGAATTCCCCCCTTCTACTTTCCCAGGCTCAATTGTTGGCAGCATGGGAGCATCGGATCCCAATGTGGCTTCCAAAGCTGATACTTGTTTCTGGACTTCCGGTAGTTCTGGAAGGCCTGTTTTCCGCCTTCCCAGTGGCCAAGTTTGGATATCCCTGGTGTAGGCTGTCATTTCAAATCAGGGGACCTCTAAATTAGATCAGTGAATGTCAATAAATCAACCCCCCCATCCAGCCAAGCTTGACTCAACGGTACCCAAAATAAAATGAAAGCCTGGGAACATGGAGGAGAAGGCCCAACACTCATCCCATGTAGGTGGAAAACAGAGCCTCCTTTGGACTCACCTGTCGGATTCGCTCGGACATCGAATGAGTATTGGGCGTGCGCAGAGAAACGTTGAGGACGATCACAGCATTCACCACAATAGCAATGGTCACCCCCAGAAGGAAAGTTAAGTACCTTTCAATGGAAATAAAATGACACTGTTTATCTTACTGATTATCTATTTATCTGTATATCCATCCACCCATCCATATCTCTATTATTATCTCTCTATCTCTCATCTATCTATCCTTTCTATCTATCCTTTCTATCTCTCATCTATCTATCCTTTCTATCTACCCTTTCTATCTATCATCTATCTATCATCTTTCTACCTAACATCTACCTCTCTACACTATCCTTTCTCTATCTCTATCATCTATCCATATCTCTCTTATCTCTCTATCCATCTCTCTTTGTGTGTGTCTCTATATATCCATCTCTCCTATCTATCTATCTATCTATCTATCTATCTATCTATCTATCTATCTATCTATCTATCATGATCTCTATCTGTCTATCTCTCTAGCAGCTAGCTATCATCTCTGTCTAATCTATAATCTTTCTATCTATCTATCAATCTAGCTATCTTTATCTATCTTTCTATCTATCTTTATCTATCGTCTATATCTATATCTATCTAACTCTCTCTATCATCTAACTCTATCATCTATTATTATATTTCCTTTCCTTTTATTATATTATATTATATTATTTCCTATTCCTTTTATTATTTCCTTATATTATTATAGATGATAGATAGATAAAGAGGATAGATAGAGAGATATAGATCTTCTTCTCTCGTGTCGCTACACTTTTCCTAGCGACACGAGAGAAGATCTATATCTCTCTATCTATCCTCTTTATCTATCTATCATCTATAATCTATTTCTATCTATCTACCCTTTCTATCAATCATCTGTCATCTATCTGTCTGTCTGTCTATCTATCTATCTATCTATCTATCTATCTATCTATCTATCTATCTATCTATCCTTTCTATCTGTCATCTATCTATCAATCACCTACCTATCTATCTTTTTTCTCTCCCTCCCTCCCTCCCTCCCTCCCTCTCTCTCTCTCTCTCTCTCTCTCTCGTTCACTGACTGCCCCAGTATCCATATTTTGCTCGTTTTGCCAAGCACTCACTTTCCAATGAGAGGCACCGCCTGAGATGTTTCCGGCACCTTTTTTGCAATCAGGAAAAGGAAGACGGTCTGGGCTAAGAGGACCTGGATGGAGACTGTGCACTTCTGCCCACCAGCTGCAGGAATAACAGAGAGCGTTTGTTCTTGTGAGAAGGAAGGAAAGAGGGAAAGAGGGAAGGTGAACACAGAAAGGCAGAAGAGGAGAGGAGGAAGGGGAAGGGGGAAAGGAAAAAGAAAAGGAAAAGGAAAGGAAAAGGAAAGGAAAAGGAAAGGAAAGTAAAGGAAAAGGAAAGGAAAAGGAAAGGAAAAGGAAAGGAAAAGGAAAGGAAAGGAAAGGAAAAGGAAAGGAAAAGGAAAGGAAAGGAAAGGAAAAGGAAAGGAAAAGGAAAGGAAAAGGAAAGGAAAAGGATTATATTGTCCCAATATTCTGGTTCCATGTTACCCTGAGTCAAAATATTTGGGAAATTGGACCAGGGATCCTTTCCAATCTGATCTTTCTCTGCAACTGAACCCCAGTTCCTGCTGTCTCTGTTCCAATAATATCTTTTTTTAACTTTTCCTCTACTGCTGCATTAGGATCCCTGGGGCTCGACTGGAGGATCTTCAGTTTCCCTCCCGTTTGATGATTCCAAGGACTTCTCCCACCAGGCCACCAGGGCGCTGACCTTTGGCCGGAAGGAAGTAGACCAGCAGGGCGATGGAAGAAATGAGCACGCAGGGGATGATGATGTTGACCACATAGAACAGAGGCTTCCTCTGGATGATCAAGAAGAAGACAATTTGCTGGTAGCCGATGTCGCTCGGGGTGAAGTGCTCGGCGTTCACAACTTTCTTGGCTGGCCGGTGTTTGATCGCCCACTCTCCATTCTCTGCCGGAAGGATAATCGGATCAGCTGGAGCATGTCTCACTCCCTGGAAGGTCTAGGACGACTCACCGCATCCAACTCATTGCAACGAACTTGCCACAGCCAACTCAATGCAGCCAACTCATGTAGTCAACTCACTGAGTCCAACTTGACGTGCCCAACTCACTGCAGCCAATTCGCCACAGCCAACTTGCCATAGCCAGCTCAACGCGTCCAACTCGCCGCAAGCATCTCACCATGGCCAATTCACTGCAGCCAATTCGCCATAGCAAACTCACCATGTCCAACTCACTGCAGCCAACTCGCTGCAAGCATCTCACCGCAGCCCACTCACCGTGGTCAACTCACTGAGTCCAACTCGCCGTGTCCAACTCACCATAGCAAACTCACTGCAGCCAACTCACTATAGTCAATTCACTGAGTCCTGCTCACCTCAGCCAACTCACCATGATCAACTCACTGAGGCCAACTCACCGCAACCAACTCACCACAGCCAACTCACTGTGGTCAACTCACCATGGCAAACTTGCTGTGACCAGCTCTCCACAGCCAACTCACCATGGCAAACTCACCATGACCAACTTATTGCAGCCAACTCACCACAGCCAACTCGCTGCAGGACAAATGTTACTGGTAGTCCTCGATGTACGACCACAATCAAGCCTGAAATTTCTGTTCTTAAGCGAGACATTTGTTAAGTGAATTTTGCCCCATTTTGCAACATTTCTTGCCTTGGTTGTTAGGCGAAACATTGCAGTTGATAAGTGAGTAGCCTGGCTGTTAAGTGAATCTGGCTTCCCTGTTGACTTCGCATGTCAAAAGTTTGCAAAAGGAGATTGCATGACCTTCGGGCTCAATGATGGTCATAAGTATGAGTCAGTTGCCAAATGTTTGAATTTTTATCACGGGGATGCTGCAAATGTCATAACTGTGAAAAACAGTCCTAAGTCCCTTTTTTTCTCAGTGCCATCGTAACTTTGAACAGTCGCTAAATGAACTGTCGAAAGTTGAGGACAATCTGTATACTGCTATCAAAGAAAGGGTGAGATAGAATCATTAAAGAAAGGATGCCAAAGGAGGAACAGAGATGGGAACAACAAAAATTAAAATGACATTTTAATTATTTTAAATCAGGGCTCCCCAGACTTGGCACCTTTGAGACTTGTGGACTTCAACTCCCAGAATTCCTCAGCCAGATATCCTCAGCCAATCAGCTATGCTGGCTGAGGAATTCTTGGAGTTGTAGTCCACCAGTCTTAAAGTGGCCAAGTTTGGGGACCCCTGATTTAAAATAATTGAATTGTTGACTTCTTCTGCAGGGAGTTGTCCCCATTCTGCCTTGGCCAAGGCTCTCTTGCCTAATGCAGGGCCATGATGGGATACCTGGCTCTGAGCCCCAGTGGCAGGAAAAAAGTGAAATTTGGGATTTCAATTAAAGACCCCTGTGCATTTCCCCCCAAATGAAGGGAAAAAAATAGGAAAGTAGATAAACTGTTGGGGAAAAAAAGCCATGGGATTTTGTTTTAATATAGGACAACTGCAGCATGATGACAGGTACTGTTAAGTATCACCAAATATGGCCGTAGAGTGGAGTCGACTAGCAGACTCTACACATTGGTCCAGCCACTGGTAGGAAAAATAAAGTCCCATCAGTGGCTGAAGCTTTGGATGGCGCCGGCTACAAAAGCCGGAGGCTGAGCAGCTTTTTCACAGAGCTGAGCAGCTTTGTACTCAAGATGCAATAAAAAGAGGTTTTACCTGCTTCTGCTGTGTCCCTGCCCTCTTATTCCCGTGGACCCATTCTAACAGGTACAGCTACAATCCTCCTCCTCCCTCTCTCTCCTCCTCCTACCCTCCTCCTTCCTCCTCCTCGCTCCCTCGCCACCCTGTAATCCCCACTCATCCCTTCTAGCACTGCTGATATTACCTATGTGGGTGTATGAACACATCTGCGAGAAAACCACCGAGCTTCAGATAGCCCAAAGGGGCCCCATAGTCGTCGTCGCCCTCCTCCTCCTCCTCCTCCTCCTCCTCTCCCCTCCTCCTCCTCCCCCTTCCTCCTCCCGCTCACCACTGTAATCCCCACTCCTTCTTAGCACCGAGCAATTACCGTAGGTTGGTTAATGAAACATGCTGCAAGAAAAGCCACCAACCAGAAGCAGCACCAAAGGCGCTTGCATTCAGCTCTGAGTCCAAATCGAATTTGCTTTTGGTCACGTCAAAATCCTCCAGGGTGTCTCTTGGGAGAGGAACCACCCCCCATAAAAACAAACCCAACCCTCTCTTTTCTTTCCTTTCTCTCACCAGTACTCGCTGCCAACCAGGCGTAATGTTATTGGATTAAGCCGCATTGGTTCCTGCTGTTGTCATTCTCTCTATCTCGCAGCCCATGTCCATTGCCGCTAGTCGACAGCTTTTTAAAGAGGCGAATATGGACAACGCTTTAATGAAAATAAAAGCCAAGAAGACGCCACTTGCTTTTCAATATGCTATTAAACATGACTGGGGTGGGGGGGGGGTCGGGTGCCAGCCTCTTGCGGGGTTCCAGAATTGCGAGGAAGGAAGGCCCCATGAGAAACAGCCTCAATGGTCCCCGTCAGCTGGAGAGAAGAGCAAGGGAAACCAAAGTCTCCTTGCTGCAGACTTACTAAGATGCAGCAGATTTACACGGCAAGAATAGAGATTGTCAATCCCTTCTTAACCAGACTGGAGGTAAAGATCGAGCCCAATGTTTTAACATTGGCATCTTTTGGGTTGGCTGCAGAAAATGATGTGATTAATGTGTGATTGAAGAGACACAGCTACTCCATCCCAGCAGCCTGCCAACGAGTTTTACAGCTCGGCAAGGGTTGGGCTATGAACGAAGAACAGGTTGAAGACTTGTAGCGTCATCTGGTCCAACCCCCCGCCCAAACAGGAGACCTGCACCCATTCTGACAAATGACAGTACCAAGTGCTTTTCTTGAAGCTTCCAGTTATGGAAACAACCACAGACTTCTGAAGGGCAAGCTGTTCCAGTCGACTGGAAAATTTCTTCCTTATTTCCTAGCTGCGAATCTCTCCTGATCAATTTACCCACCCAATTGGGTCTTGCTCTAGCGCCTTCAGGTGCCGTTGGAGAATAGCTTTGACCCCTTCCTCTGCTGTGGCAGCCCTCACATATTGCCACCACAGACTGCCATTCGTCTCCCCTGGTCCTTCTCTATCCCTAGACTAGCCAGTCAGTTCCTGCAACTGGTTCTTCATATGTTTTTAACCTCTCAGTCCCCTCAGTCATCCTGGCCTTGGCCATCTCATGCACTTTTTCTAGGGTACTCAACATCTTTTTTATAGTGCTGGTGACCAAAACTGACCAGCACTCTAGGTGTTGGACCTTACTAAGGCTTTACAGAGTGGGTAAGTAACCGTCCCTTGATCTTGATGTAGCTCCATGTCCATTAATGCAATGTGTAGGATTGCGCGTTTGTCATTTAAGATGGTCCCTCATGGCATCTTGATTGTCATGAAAGGAGATTCAGCGGCTGGATCAGAAGAAGCATTGCAACCATACCTGCAAATATCTTTGGTACAGTAAAAAAAGAGGGAGGGAAAGACACTATATTTGTCTTATTTCGATTAGGAGGCCACTCCTTGACTATTAGGACTTATTAAGGGGACTGCGGGCTTAAAGACCATTTATGAAGCCAACAGGTTGCAGGAACATGGTCTATGTCTAGTCTAAAGACAAAGAAGGACAGGGGAGACTGATAGCAGTCCTTTCCAT
This sequence comes from Laticauda laticaudata, assembly GCA_004320025.1. NCBI lineage: Eukaryota > Metazoa > Chordata > Lepidosauria > Squamata > Elapidae > Laticauda > Laticauda laticaudata. The sequence continues at coordinate 23,673 of BHFT01060642.1, forward strand.
ATATTGAGCGGGCGCCTGCCAGCAGAAGAAGAGGGGTCCACTATTCTCCAGTCCCCTGAAGGCAGACAAGAAGCAGATCGGGATTGGAAAGACTCCATCAAGGAGAGAAGCAACCTGGAATTAAGGAGAAATTTCCTGACTGTTAGAACAATAAATTAGTGGAACAGCTGGCCACCAAAAGTTGTGTGCCTCCAACACTGGAGGTTTTTCAGGACAACGACTTATCTCAAATGATATAGGGCCTCCTGCCTGAAAAGGGGGTTGGACTAGAAGACCTCCAAGGGTCCCTTCCCACTTTGTTATTCTCTTATCCTCTTATGCTGTTACGGCCACAAATCAGCCCAATATTTTCATTGCTAAGCAAGAAAGTTGCTAAGTGAAGTTTGCCCCATTGTACAACCTTTCTTGCCCCAATCACTGCACCTGTGATTGATCTGATCATTTGGTTTTTAAGCGAATCTGGCCATCACCACCCCATTGACTTTGCTTGTTGGAAGCCGGCTTGGAAAAGTTACAAGGTGATCCCGTGTCCCTGAAACTTTGCAACCATCATAAGTACAGAACAGTTGCTAAAGATCTGAATTTTGAACACGTGGCCAAGGGGATATTGCAACCGTCATAAGTGTGAAAAATGGTCATAAGCCACTTTTTGCTCTTGTAACTTTGAACAGTTACTAAATGAACTTGTCATGCCCCTGTTGGAGTCTGAATCCGAGGAGGAAGACAAGCAGCTGACAGCGAGAGGGAGTGTGGCTCCATTGGCTGTGGAGGAAACTGGGGAAGGGCAAAGTCCAGCTGGGCAGAGCAGGGAAGAGGTAGAACAAGGGAGAGGGAGTTCAAAGGAAGACCCAGGTCCATCCCCTCTTCATCCTAGGGCATGCAGGGAGGGACGGAGAAGAGAGCAAAGGGAGTTGCATGGCTTACGGGGGATGAAAGGGGCCTGATTCCCTTTGTTAGCCACACCTGGGAATGAGAGTTTAAAAGAGATGCAAACTGTGTGCAGCAGCTGCTGGGAACAAACGTGAGTTTATCTTGTGTTGATTTTGCTTATCTGTGTTCCTGGAGTCTTTCCAGCTTTGTTCCTTCACGTCTGGAATTCTTGCTCCTGCCCTGCCGAACTAATCATCTCATTTTGCCTTGATTGGACTCTTAATTGCAGTTTTTGTTGACCATGTTTTGGACTTGATTCTCTGAAGCTAAAGGCTGTTACTGGGAGAGTTTTTCTCCAGCTGAGAAGGTAACCAGGACACTGGGGGCAAAGCTGGAGCTAATAAAGGGACTCCTACTGATTATGTGACTGTGTGGCCTTTGTGCCATGCCTCACGTCATCAAACAAACAGTCACTAAATGCTTGGTTATAAGTTGAGGACTACTTGCATATAGAGGCTTCTGACTCAGTAGATCGCAGCCAATTCTGGATAATGTTTATTGAGTTATTTTATTTGCCTGGGGAAGGATTTGTTGGAGGCCATGAAGCAGTAGTTAGAAGAGAATAAGGAGCAAGTAAGTGGTTCAAAATTGGGGAAAGAGTGTGTTAAGAGCTATATCCGTCACTTGATTTATTTAATTTCTATATAATGAAATCGAAATGCTATTTAATTTATTGATTTCTAACAAGAAATGTGATGCCCGCTAGACTGGGAGAAAAATGGAATTGAAAGAGCTGCGAGAAACATCCTCAAATACGCTGCGGATAACAAGGAAGAGAAGGATGACTTAAAAAAAAGAGAGAGACAATACAATAGCCCATCAGCTCCTCCATATTAAAAAAAAAATACAATTATGCTGCAGATAATGAAACCCAGCACAAAGAGGCAGAGAAAAAAAATAGGAGTAGGAATAGATTTTATCTTCCCAGCGTCAAAAATCCAGAGAGATTGGGCCAGAGTTACTAAAATAATAAAAGAAAAAACTCACCTACTAGTTAGGAGAAAGACTTTTGAAAAATCTCGACGAATGATTAAAATGCAGAGATATTACATCCCTGACAAAGGGATGTATATTGGCACAATTCTGGTTCTTCCATCTGGAACATCTGGTGTTGAAAACTGGCCAATCAAAAAAGCTGAACCTAGGAGAGGTTCCTAAGTCTTTGGACCACCAGAAGATCAACTAATTCAGGACTAGAGTAGATAAGGAAAATTGCTAATGAAAACTCAAGGTATGCTTCAATGTTTTGGACCCCTTTGCAAAAAAAAAAAAACAACTCTAAGGGGAATTTGATAGCAGCAGAAGAAGAGAAGAACCAAGTGGGAAAGGGACCCGGGAAGTGTCTTATGTCCAGGGGTCGCCAACCTTTTGGACTTCAGGGACCACCAAACTTCATAATTTTAAATCCCAGGGACCACTAACTGGTTCTGTGGGGTGTGGCCTAATTTGTGGGTGTGGCTTACTGGTCATGTGACTGGCTGGGCATGGCTTGTATGTAAATATTATAAATATTTATATAAATATTGAATTTTTTATAAAAAAAAAGAACAAACTTTTTACCCAAAATCAGGAAAAGTAGGCAAGCAGATTGAGTTGCTCACAGAATCACAGATTCATTCAGAGATCTATCTATCTGCCATCGGCAAGCTCAGTCTGTCACATAAAACTTGCTTGCAAGCAAATTGATAAAATTTGCTAGCAAAACAAACTCTCAAAATTAACTCACAACGCACCATGCTGTAAATATGGAATTTTTTTTATTAAAAAAGAGCAATCATTTACCCAAAAATCAGGCAAAGCAGGCAGGCAGTTTGAGTTGCCCACAGAATCACAGAAACATTCAGAGATCTATCTATCTGCCATCAGCTAGCTCAGTCTCTCAAATTTGCTTGCCGTGAGTCTGCACTGAATAATAAAAGCTTTCGGTCCTAAGAGAGGTTCGGCTGCTTAAAAGCAGAGCCAAAGATCTAAAAGACTAGCTAGAAAGCAAGAAATCCAACCATTTCCTGCTTCCTAGCTAATCTAAATCTCCGCACAGCAGAACAGATGATGGTCGGAAAAGGAAAAACAGCAGTTTTAGCAGGCAAGTTTGCTGGGTAAGGAGTGAGGGGCGGGGATGGTTCCCATGGGCCCATGGGGCTTGTGTTTCTGCACAGCCAGGATTAATTGTTTGGGGCGTTGCTCTGGGGGTGAGATTTCTCTAGGCCCACCAACACGTACACCCAATATAAAGCCTTACCCAAAATACGCCCTAATTAAGATCCCATGCACTCCGGAGTGCACGAGTAAAATTAAGCTTAGGGTGGGAATGTGGGGGGATGGAGTTGCCCTACTACTTATCTTTGGACAGTGGTAGCAGGCTTCACAAACACCGACACCTTCCTTGCTGGCCCATTTCTGCAGCTGGCAAGGCTGGCAAGGCTTTCCTGAAGGCCTCTGTAGCTGAAATAAAGCCTCTGCATCGATCCAGAGCTCCTTTATTTGCTGGCAGAGGCCTTCAGGAAAGCCTTGCTGGCTGCAGAAGAAGAAGTTCCTGAAGGCCTCTGACAGGGAAAAGGAGGCTGGGGGTGACGCACGCAACTGAGGTTAGTCAGTGGATGATATCCCCAAAATAAGACCTTGTGCCTTTTTTTTGGTGGCAAAAAAAAAAAAAAAAAGACAGGGTCTTATTTTCACAGAAACATGGAAGCAAGATCTTCCCACCTATTTACCTGTAAAAGCTTCGGTTTCGATAAAAATCCATTCAATTGTTTTTCCCTCTTCGACGGTCAACAAGAGGTTGATTTCAAAGGCATTGTAAGTCTGAGACCTGGGCAAGGAGAAGACACACAACTAGGACCAGTTCATGGCATTGGTGCTGCAGTAGTAAGGTTGTAATTTCCTCCTCCAACTCCTCCTCCTCCAACTCCTCCACTTCTAACTCTTCCTCCTCTTCCTCTTCCAACTCTTCTTCATCCTCCAACTCCTCCACCTCCAACCCCTCCTNACTTCTAACTCTTCCTCCTCTTCCTCTTCCAACTCTTCTTCATCCTCCAACTCCTCCACCTCCAACCCCTCCTTCTCCACCTCTAACTCTTCCTCCTCCAACTATTCCTCCACTTCCACCTCCAACTCCTCCACCTCCAACCCCTCCTTCTCCACCTCTGCTCTTCCTCCTCCAACTCCTCCACCTCTTCCTCCAACTCCAACTCCTCTAACTCTTCCTCCTCTTCCCTCCTCCAACTCTTCTTCCTCCAACTCCTCCTCCTTTTCCTCCTCTTCCTCCTCCAATTCCTCCAACTCCTCCACCTCCACCACCCCCATCACCTACCCAGCCTTTCTTCCTCCTCTCCTCTCTATGATCTGGACCACTCAGCCAATGACAGGATTGCGAGGGACGATCTGAAACTCCCACCAGGTTTGAAAGTCCCACCAAATTTAGCCATGTTTTAATGGCCATGCTTTAATCCAGAGACCTTCACCCAAAGCCACCAAGAAGATCTTGAAGGCAACTCAGATGAGGCCTTCCTTCCCCATCCTATTCCTCCCTTCCTCCCCATCCTACCACAAAGGGAGCACCAAGGGACTCACTGGAACACCATGGAGCAATTTTGCCAATCGAAGGGGAAGTAGGTGACGACAATGGAGCAGACACTCCGATAAATAGCTGGAGGCAACCAAGTGATGCTCCCATCAGGAGACACCAAAGCATTGGCATACAAGGCCACATCAAAGACCCCATCGATGCTGCAAGAAAGAAGGACGAAAAGAGATCAGAAATGAAGGGAACCTTGGGGCTCTCTGAGTTTGGCTTGTTTCCTTACAGACATTTCATGACCCAACTACAGGGGTGGGATTCTACCAGTTCGCACCTATTCGCTAGAACCGGTTGTTACCATTCTAAGCAGTTCGGAGAACCGGTTGTTAGAAGAAATTACTGGCCTAATCCTGTAAGGAAGGCAGGAAGGAAACATTCTGGTGTTGCTTACAGAAACTGCCTCTCCATTAACCCTTATTACATTCTTGGCAGGACTAGACTTCCTGTCTCTGGAATTTCTCTGGAATTATTTTTCTCTCCTTTGCTGGTACTTTGCTTGTGTGGAGGGACCATTCAAAGTTACAATGGCACTGAAAAAAGTGACATGACCATTTTTCACACTTACAACCGTTGCAGTATCCTCACAGTCATGAGAGGCCAGGCGAGGAGATGCGTGCCTTGATGTGAGTGATATTGAATTGACCACGCCCAGCCAATAACATGACCACCAAGCCATGTCCATCCAGTTATATGACCACCAAGCCATGTCCATCCAGTCACATGACCACCAAGCCATGTCCATCCAGTCACATGACCACCAAGCCATGGCCGCCCACTAAGCCACATCCACAGAACCAGTTGTTAAAAAATTTGAATCCAACCCCTAACATCAGCAGTGCTACCGGTAGTAAGGAGTGCTATTTGTTGCCAGTTTATATTCTGGTGACTTGTCTATGTGGGTGGGGTTGGTCTTAGAGATTCATTGGCTGGGCTGTTTACTGATGGCTCTTTGGCAGTTCCTTGATTGGGGTATTGTTTAGGTTTAGTTTACTTTATTGTCATTGCACCTCATACAGTGAAATTAAATACCATTTTCAGTGTACATTAGGACTATGAAAATAAACACAAACACAAATCCTTCACATTTTATGCATTGAATTGAAAACCCCTGATATTGCATTAATATTGCACTAGACAGTAGAATTCAATAGAGTTACTACCCTGGGATATAAGCTGTTTTTCAGCCTATTTCTCCTTGTTTTTATTATTGTCCTGTACCATCTACCAGATGGTAATAGTTTTTTAAAAAGGGTTCCCAGGATGAGATAGATCTTTGAGAATGTTTGGGACTTTCTTAAGGTAGCGGGAGCTATAAACCTCTTCCAAAGAGGGGAGAGGACAACTCATGATCCTCTGAGGGGCAATGACATTAACCCTCTGGATTGCTTTCATATCTGCCATGATGCAATTGGCAAACTATACACAGATGCAGTAAGTTAAGATACTCTCTATGGTGCAGCAGTAGAGAGTCCAGTAGTTCTCCATTCAGTTTTCCAGCAGTTTTCCATTCAGCAGTTGTTGTTTCCTGAGAAGTCTCAGGTAGTACAATATTTACTGAGCCCTTTTGAACAAGGCTGCAATGTGAGCACCCCAGATCAGGTCCTCTTTTATGGTGACACCCAGAAACTTAAAACTGGCCACTTTCTGCCCTCGGTCACCATTGATAAGCAAGGGCTGGATGTCTGATCTGTTCCTTCTATATAGTCCACTATAAGCTCCTTGGTCTTATTGGTGTTGAGGACCAAGTTATTGTCTCCACACCATGAAAACATTGCTTACTTGATTGTTTGTTTGAAGTTGATGTCGGGGTAAACTATGCTGATCTGAGTACTGATTACTAGTGGGGAGGTGCTGGAGCAGGTGTGTGAAACTCAAAGGCTGTGGGCTGGATGCAGCTCGTGTAGTGTTTAAATCTGGCCCGCCGAGCCACCCTGGAATCAGCAAAGGACTGGCCCTTGGTGCCTCTGCCAGCGAAAACTGAGCTGCATTTTTGCTGGGCAGAGAGCTAGCAAAACAAACTAAAAAGAAAACCAAAGGAGAAATGTTTCCCGTTTTACATTTGAGCATGCAAGAAGGGACAGGAAAGGAGAAAAGGAAAGAAGAAAGGGAAAGAAAAAGAAAAAGAAGGGAAGTTGGGAAGAGAGCAAGGGAGGGAAAAGAAGGGAAGAGGGGAAGAAAGAAAAAGAAGAAAAAAAGGAAGGAAGTTCTCAGCATTCCAGCAACCCTCCATTCTGCCCAATAACTCCGAGACAGACATCTTCTCAAAAAAATCCTTTTTTTAAAAAAATTGGATAGTAAACTGGCACAACTGGGGAATCCCGAATCTGAAAGTTCCAGGTTTCTTTACAATAAGTAAAAACTACAAATCCATTCCCTGTGACCATTATCACATCACATGGCCCAATCACCATCCGTCCCAAGTTAAGACTTCCTCTCACTTATGCGCAACACAACCTGACCTTGAATCAGAAAAAAGAATGTTATTATGTCTAACAAAATACACTCCAATAAATTCCCCCCTCCCACTTTCCCAGGGTCAGATGTAGCAGCGTGGGACCATCAGATCTCAATATGGCTTCCAAAGGAAGGAAGGAAGGAAGGAAGGAAGGAAGGAAGGAAGGAAGGAAGGAAGGAAGGAAGGAAGGAAGGAAGGAAGATTATAATAAGAGTGTGGGAGGGTCTGGGGGAAGTCCTGCCTTAACATTTGGCCAGCATAGGTGCCCCCAACATGGGTGACATCAAGCTGGTCACACCCACCCAGGTCATACCCACCCAGACCCTCTGAGGTCAAACACAACCTTTATGCGGTCCTCAATGAAATTGAGTTTGACATCCCTTTGCTGTAGTCTTTTTTCCCTCTTTTGGACAGGTTGATTGTCTCTTTTGCATAGTCTGTCGATGTTATTAATGTCTATGTGTCTACTGATGGCCAATTTGTCAGAGTGCCAGGCTTCTAGAAATTCCCTAGTGTTTTTTTGACTTGGTCTAGCTAGGGTTGTCATATTTTCACCATTGAAACTATGATTAAACCTGCCTACCTGTTGTGAAATTAAAGGATTTTTGTCATTGTCTTCTGACTGCCAGCGGGTGTTCATGGAGGCATTCTGTCTGTTTCTCCTATGTAGTGGTTATTGTAGTTCTTACATTGTATATTGTAGATTATTCCTGGTTTTTTTTCTCTCTCTCCTTTACAGATGAGAAAGTTTTGGGGGCTTCCATTTTCTGTCCAGCTGGCCTCACCGAGGGGGCGACTGGTTTTCTCCATTTCATCTCTCTGTCATCTTCTTTTAACCCCATAATCCCTTGTGGGGTGGAGTCTGAGCAACTGAATGGAGCTAGAAGAGTGTTTACTGGCCAGATGCCCTTCTTGTTGCCAATGCGGAGTTTTGTTCAGCAGATATATTCTCATTGTGTCCAGAAAGAGAAATAGCTGCCCCTACCTAGGATCGAACTCACAGCCTCCTGATTGTGAAGCAAGAGTGCCACCTCTAGGCCACTGCACTGCTCATTTAATCTCTCTGTCCCTCAAACCATTTGTTTCCTTTCTAACAAATGCTCTCGGGACGCCCTGAATGCCCCACCCAGTGAGGGATCTATTCCCATGGTTCTATCGAAAGATTAGGATCAATATTACACAAAGGGTTGCCATCAAAGGAACGTGGAAAGCAAAATCAACTTTTGCAGACTACTGACTTGTTCTCCAGGACAATATCTGGCAGCCAGATCAACGTTGAAGGGATCCGTAAACAGCTGATGTTGCCATACTCCTCTGGGTCCCACTGCAGACGGTAATCCCTCCATTTCTGGCAACAAAAAACTTGATTACACATATTGGCTTGGCAAATATCAACAAGATCAGGCACTATTATTATAGCTACTGTGATTGTTGGCTGAGCAGGGCCAAAAACAGTCAGAGAAATGATTGAAGCCTGGGAAACAGGCTGTTTGTCAATCAATAGGAGTGCTGATTTACCACCAGCCTATCAGGTACTTAGGAGCTGAGGCCACATGGGTACAAGGAAACTACAATTAACAACTAAATAGCAGGTTGACAAGACCTTAATTAACAACTAAAAACTATACACAACCAGGAAACATACCAATACAAAGCATAGAACAAGACCAATGCATATATTCTGGAGAATTCTGGAGAGAGAGAAATTCCCCAATGATGGGTTCCAACATGGGCTCCAGCATGAGCCTTTGGTCCCAATGGCCAAGTCCAATTGGATCCTACAATGTTATCCTGGGATGTCTGTGGAGATTCTTAGTCATCCAGGTCACAGTTGTCCCAAAGATGCTTTTTTCCAGAGGCAACTGGACTTTCTGATTTTTCATCCAAGGAGCTTCTCCAGTTCTGACTGGATGGTGGGGAATGGAAATTGAACAGCCCTCTCTCAACAGAAGGGGAGGGATGCGACATCATCTATCTCCAGTCTACAACACAATCCTTTCAGAAGTTCCAAGAAGGCTCCACTCCCATTTGCACCACTCACAGATAAACCTCCAGGTTGCCTCAACAACTCTCTAAAAGGATGCAAATCACTAGCTATCTGCAAGGAATATAAATCCTTCTCCAACATCCTGCCAGGGCAGAAAAAGCTTCCTGGATGAGAAGCAAAACGTCTTAAAAAAAAAAAACCAGAAAGTCCAGTCCTCTTGAAAAAGGCACCATTGGGACTCCAAGTGGCCTCAACGACCCTCTAAAAAGGATGCAAATGACCAGCTGTCTGCAAGGAATATAAACCCTTCCATTCCCCAGCATCTGGTCAGAGCTGAAGAAGCTTCTTGGATGGGAAGCAAAATGTCTTCAAACAAAAACCAGAAAGTCCAGTTGCCTCTTGAAAAAAAAAAAACCTTTGGGACAATCATTTGGGATGCTACTGGGATACAAATATTTATTTTCATTTGCAAGAGATCAGAGGCTACTTTTTATAAAATAAATTTCCTCCATCCATCTGTTATTTTGAGCCTGGTACGGGTGGGATTTCACCTTCGCGTTTACAGTCAAGTATGCTGGGATAATTCTCAAAAGTCAGTTTTAAATTTATTTTAAGATAACCTTGATATGCAACTGAGTTTAAGTTGCCTGTTTAACAGGTATCACAGACCTTCCCACAAGGACTCGAATGATTATTGGAATTTAAAGGGGAATCAATTAAATGATAAATAAGCTATAAGGGTGGCACACTCTAACTGGTAATTGTGGGGGAAATTTATATGAAATGTTTGAACTGAGATGGAGAGTTTTGAAATGATGAAATCAGAATATGCGATGAAATTGCAAACCTGACAGATAAAGTACAATGAATATGTTTAGAGTTAAAAGAAATAGGTTAAGAAATGAACTGAAAATATGTAAAATAAGTTTGAGGAAAGTACTTGAGAAAATTAAGAGAAAATATGTAAAGTAATGATAAGATATGAAATTAAATGGGAAAGATTAATATGTAATTAAGATCACGTTTGCATGGAAATGTAAAAACTGGAATCGTGTTGTTCACTAAAAAAAAGTTTTTAAAATGTGGAAAACTGAAATAAAATTTTACTAAAAAAGAAAAAAAAACTTGTATTGGTCCTGGGTGTTTACTTACCATCTCTACCCACACGTTTGTGGTGAGAGTCTCGTCGATTTCATTCTGGAACAGCACACAAAAAAAATGGGATTACAGATAGTCCTGGATTTATGACTGTTCATTTACTGATTCAAAGTTACGATGCTCTCAGAAAAAATGAATCCTGAACCATTTGTCAAATTACGACCATCACACCACGACTTCATAACGTGGGCACGGACACAGGCTTGTAAGTTACGATGGTGGCCATGTCGTGCTGTCACGTGATTTGCGACCTTCCTAGCTGGCTTCCGACAAACAAAGCCAATGGGGGAATCTGGATTTGCTTAAGGACCACGTGGTTCGCTTCCAAACCATGCGATTTGCTTAAAGACTGCAGCGATCTGGTTAAGAACCGCGGTAAACATTCTGTCCACAGCCACTTCTAGAATCTTGCCAAGAACACTGCAGTGAGACCTCCAGGCAATCACCAGGCTTCGAAACTGGGCCAAACACCAGGAGACGGGGAGTTGTAGACCCACCTTAGGCATGAAAGCCACCTGGGTGACTTTGGGCCAGTCGCCAGGCGGCTGGCTGTGAGTTCTAGTCCTGCCTTAGCCATGAAAGACAGCTGGGTGAATTTGGGCCAATCACCAGGTGGCTGTGAGTTCTAGTCCTGCCTTAGCCATGAAAGCCAGCTGGGTGACTTTAGGCCAATCACCAGGTGGCTGTGAGTTCTAGTCTTGCCTTTGGCATGAAAGCCAGCTGGGTGAATTTGGGCCAATCACCAGGAGATGGTGAGTTCTAGTCCCGTCTTAGGCATGAAAGCTAACTAGGTGATTTTGGGCCAATCACTAGGAAATTGTGAGTACTAATCCCTCCTTTGACATGAAAGTCAGCTGGGTGACCTTGGGCCGGTCGCTCACTCCCTCTCTCAACCCAACCCACCTCACAGTAGCAGTAGAAGTTGTGCTAGATATATTTGCCACCTTGAGTTATTTATAAAAATAATAAAGATGGGACATAAATGAAAAAAAAAAATCTGTGTGTCGAACTTCAAAGAAAAAGATGAAGAAGAAGGCCTCCAACAAATTCTCCAGCCGCATGGCACATGCTATGCAGGGGTGGGCTGCTACCACTTCGTCCCGATTCAGGCGAACCCATAGCTAATTTTATGGCTGTTTTACAGCCGATTCGCCAAACCGGCAAATCCCACCACTGGCTGGCCCAGCTCAGCCCACCTCGCCCCTCCCAGGCGTCCCCACATCGCCTGTTTTGGATCCCAGGTAAGTACAGGGCCCATGAGGGGAGGGAGAAAAATGGGCCTCCCAAATGTTTTGGAAGGCTGGAAACAGGCCTGTTTCTTGTCTCCAGAGGGCCTCCAGAGTCTGGAGAGGCCATTTTCGCTTGCTCTGAGGCTCGAGGAAAGCCTCCGGAGCCTGGGGAGGGTGAAAATGCCCCCCCCATCATGGTGCAGGAGGCTAACTAGGCCATGCCCACCCAGGGCAGAGAACCAGTTGCTAAAATTTTTGAAGCCCATCCCTGATCCTATGTTTCTGTTTTCCTGCTCTTAGACCAGGGGTGGGGAACAATGGTCCTTTTATGGCCTGTGGACCTCAACTCCCAGAATTCCTGCTGGCTCAACTGGAAGTCCAAAGGTCATAAAGGGGCTATTGTCATGACCCTTTCAGAGTCTGAATCTAAGGAGGAAGACGAACAGTTAACAGGGAGAGGGAGTGCGGCTCTGTTGGCTGTGGAGGAAACTGGGGAAGGGCAAAGTCCAGCTGGGCAGAGCAAGGGACAGGTAGAGAGTTCAGGGGAAGATGCAGGCCCACCCTCTCTTCATCCTAGGGCACACAGGGAGGAACGGAGAAGAGAGCAACATGGGTTGCATGGCTTACGGGGGAGGAAAAGGTCCTGATTCCCTTCATTAGCCACACCTGGGAATGAGAGTTGATAAGAAATGCAGGCTGCGTGTGGCAGCTGCTGGGATCAAACATGAGTTTATCTTGTGTTGACTTTGCTTATCTGTGTTCCTGTCTTCCCAACCATGTTGAATTTTGCCATGCCTTCACATCTGGAATTCTTCCTCCTGCCCTTCCATATTAATTACTTCATTTTGCCTTGATTGGACTTATAGTTACAGTTTTTGTTGACCACGTTTTGGACTTGATTTTCTGCAGCCAAAGGTTGTTCCTGGGAGAGTTTTTCTCCAGCCAGAAGGTAACCAGGACATTGGGGGCAAAGTTGGAGTTAATAAAGGGACTCCTACAGATTATCTGATTGGGTTGCCTTTGTGCCACGCCCCGGGTCATCACACCTGTCTTAGACTTTGCATCTCTTGCTAGAAACTTTGGGAAGAAAAAGGATGGAACATTCTTGGCCAATCCTGAAAGTCCACAAGAAGGGATGACAACCCCGTGCCTTACCAGGGAGATCAAATTGGTGAGGGTCACCTTGAGAGAAACATTTACAATGTCCCCCTTGTCTAAAGCAGGGCGAAAATTCCGGTTATAATTGACCATCAGATCGTTGAAAAGATGTTCCTCCTGATTCCGGCTCAGGACAACTGGAAAGGAAGAAAGAGGGACATGAACAACATCACCAGAAGATGGGGAGTTCAAGCTCTGCTTTAGTCATGATAAGCTTGACTGGGTAATTTTGGACCAATCACCTGGAGACTATGAGTTCTAGTCCTGCTTTAGGCATAAAAGCTGGCTGGGTGACTTTGGGCCAATCACCAGGAGACTGTGAGTTCTAGCCCTGCCTTAGGCATAAAAGCCAGTCTACAACACAGTCCTTTCAACAGCTTCAAGAAGACTCCATACCCATTTGCACCACTCAGGTGATCCTAAAGACACAGATAAACCTCCAAGTGGCCTCAGCAACCCTCTAAAAGGATGCAAATGACCAGCTGTCTGCAAGGAGTATAAAATCATTCCATTCTCCACCATGCAGTCAGAGCTGAAGAAGGTTCTTGGATGAGAAGCCAAATGTCTTCAAAGGAATACCAGAAAGCTCAGTTGCCTCTTGAAAAAAATCAGCTTTGAAACAACTGTGATCTGGATGACTGTGAATCTCCATAGACACTTAACTTGGTTACTGGATTAACTTGCAAATCACCAGACCATATAAACCAACCAAACAATCTAAGTTGGCAAAACATATGAAGCCCCCCAAAACAACCTTAATAATAAGGCTAGTTAACCAAGCTTAGCAAGTTGAACAAATATCATTACCAGTGTCTTTAATTAACCTGGTTTTAGATTATCGGCTGAACGCAGCCCATGATTAAACTATTGAATTCAATTAAACTGGCTCATATTTAACTGGTGGACAACCAGCTAAATATGAGCCAGCCATGTGCAGCGGCAGCCCAAAAAATCCTAAATTGCATAAACAGAAGGATACAATCGACATCGAACGAGGTACTAATACCACTCTATAAAGCCTTAGTAAGACCACACCTAGAGTACTGCATTAAGTTTGGGTCACCACAGTATAAAAAAGATGTTGAGACTCTGGAACGAGTGCAGAGAAGAGCAACCAGGATGATTAGGGGACTGGAGACTAAAACATATGAAGAACGGTTACAGGAACTGGGCCTGCTAGTCTAGGGAACAGAAGGACCAGGGGAGACAGGAGAGCATCTTCCAATATTTGGGGGGCTGCCCCAGAGAGAAGGAGGGGGCAAAGCTATGTTCGAAAGGCACCTGTAGGCCAGACAAGGAATAATGGATGAAAACTGAACAAGGAGAGCGTCAACTTAGAAATAAGGATAATTTTCAATCTAGAAACAACTTGCCTTCAGAAATTGTAGGAGTTTCATCATTGGAAGGCTTTCAAGAAGAGATTGGACTACTATTTATCAGACATGGCAGGGGTGGGATCCTACTAGTTCGTACCTATTCGCTAGAAACCGGTTGTGTTAAGATTCTAAGCAGTTCTTGAGAACCGGTTGTTTAGAAGAAATTACTGGCCTAATCCTGTAAGGAAGGCAGGAAGGAAACATCTGGTGGTTTGCTTACAGAAACTGCCTCTCCGTTAACCCTTATTACATTCTTGGCAGGACTAGACTTCCGCTCAAGAACGTCTCTGGAGTTTTTTTTCCCTCCTTTGCTGGTACTTTGCTTGTGTGGTGTGACCATTCAAAATTACAGTGGCACTGAAAGAAGTGACTTATGACCATTTTTCACACTTATGACTGTTGCAGCATTCCCACAGTCATGAGAATCCAGGTGAGGAGATGCGTGCCTCGATATGAGTGATGTTGAGTTGGCCACGCCCAGCCAGTAACATGACCACCAAGCCGTGTCCATCCAGTCACTATGACCACCAAGCCACACCCACCAACTAAGCCACACCCACAGAACTGGTTGTTAAAAAATTTGAATCCCACCCCTGAGACATGGTATAGGGCCCCTTGCTTGGGTGCGGGGTTGGACTAGATGACCTACAAGGTCTCTTTCAACTCTGATAATCTAATCTAAACTAATCCTGATGCATTTCAGGAAAATGGTGTTCTGAATCTTTCAGGAACGACGTCATCTGCCAACATCTGCTCCCCCTCCCAAATTTTTATATGCTAACATGAATGCCTTTTTTCCAGGTTAGATACCTGATCTATCATGTACGCTACCTTAAATAAGCACGAAGGTGCTTTTTTTAATAAAAAAGGAAAACTCATATGTATCAACAGATACCTAGCTGCTTGATAATGTTTGGCCTGTGCTAAAATATAAACACAACAACAGATTAACTTCTGGGCCTTTTCAGGTCTAAAATGAGCATTTAATTAGGTAAGCAGTTGGTTTGTTTTCGGTCCAAATTGATTAATAATAAACAGCGCTTTGGTTTGGGCTTGAAATCCCTCCCTATATGGTGCTCAGTTCATTGCCTGGCTAATGACTTTAAAAAAAAAATCCTTTCCATTATCAAATTATTAGAGAATAACAACCACCCAATAAATGGTAAGGGTTCAGCCTGAAGAGGGGAGGGAAGAATAATTGGACTTTGGGGGGGGAAGAGTGCTGGAGGTTTGAGTTGGTGAAATGTAAAACTTGGGATGTTTTCTTGCCTATGCTTGCTTGCTTACTGTGCAGATGTAGCTCCTTATCTGCCTAAGCTCATGATGGCGAACCTATGGCAGAGCCATTTGTGCCGGCACGCAAGCTGCAGGCAAACTTAATCTCACTGCGCATGTGTGCATCTCACAGCTGATTTTCAACAGGTTTGAGGCCTTTTTCGGCCTCTCAAAGGCTTGACGAAGGCTTCTGCAGGCTTTTGCAGGCTGAAAACTAGCCCCGTTTCATCACTTCCTGTTTTTCCAAAAATGCTAGAAATGACAAAACGGGGCTAGTTTTTGGCCTGCAAAGCCTGAAGAAGCCTTCCTCAAGCCTTTGGGAGGCCGAAAAAGACTTCAAACCTGGCAAAAATCAGCTGTGAGGCGCAGTGCAGGTAAGGAGGTGGTGGGGGTGGGTGAGCAGTGTGCATACATGGGTAGGGGGTGTGAGCTGGAGGCGCATTGCCTTCTAGGTCCTCGCACCCAAGTACGAGTGTGGAAGTGCGCACACTATTTTTGGCACAAGAGCCCAAAAAGGTTAGCCACCACTGGCCTAAGCCAAGGTCAACCATCTTGGCATACCAGATTCTGAAACATTGCCTGAAGATGCCCCCACATGACATAATACCCATCTCAGATTGGATGGCCAGTTTGAACTATTGGGGTGGGAACACTGGCATAACTCTCTATATGTGATTTTCGCGCTTATTGCTTCAGATCTTGTATTCTTCTGATGCTACTACTTTAATTTCTAGTCCTTTTCTCTATAACAATGGAGAGTCTAAGGTTTTCTCTCTTGGATTTTGAATGGAGCCTCACCTGACAGTTGGGCCTTGACTTACAACCAGGGTGGGCTTCAAAAATATTAGCAATGGGTTCTCTGTCTGGTTGTGAGGTGGGCATGGCCAAAGTGGCCTAGTCAGCTTCCTGCACCACAGCAGGGAGGCTGTTTTCACCCTCCCCAGGATCCGGAGGCTTTTCTCGAGCCTTTGGGAGGGCAAAAATGGCCTCCCCTGGGCTCCGGAGGCTCTTCAGGAACCTCTGGGAGGCCCCATTTTTAGCTCTCTCTGAGGCTCCATGTGGGGCCTGCACTTACCTGGCATCCAAACGGGCCTCGTGGGAATTCCTGAGAGGGGCGGGGCAGGGTGGGTGGGCCCTGCCAGGGGTGAGATTTGCCATAGCTATAAAACTAGCTATGAGTTCGCCCGACCAGGGAGAACCAGTGGCAGCCCACTCCTACTTACAGCAGTTCGTTTAGTGACCATTCAAAGTTACAACGGCACTAAAAAAAACGTGACTTGTGACTGTTTTTCAAAGGGATGATCTTTGCAACATCCCCATGATCAACATTCAAATGTTTGGCAACTGTTTAGTATTTACGACGGTTGCAATGTCCTAAGGTCACATGATCACCTTTTGCAACCTTCTTGACAAGCAATGAGGAAGCAAGATTCACTTAATGTGATGACCCAGAGTGGGATACAAAATAAACACAGTCCCCCAAAGCAGGTGAAGACTCTTTTATTCTTTCACTTTGCTTCAAAGCTCCAAATATCCTTGACTGGAGACAAAAAATTCCCACACAAACAGTTACAAGAAGGAGGAAATGCTGTTTTAATTATAAAGACTAAAAAACAACACAAACCAGACAAGATAACGGCTGGAGGACATCCACAGATAACAGAACACACACTGGCAAGGACGCCAAACTCAGAGAGGAACCATAAACTAGAGATATTTCCATGCTTTGTTTCCAGCACTCGCCAGTACGCATGTCCGTCCTCTTATCCAGTTGTGACAGTTGCAGCCCATGAAGAGGATCAAGGCCCTTTCCTCCCAAGTAGACCACATCTCTCCCTTATCCTCTCCTCCCTGTGTGCCCTAGGATGGAGAGGAGATGGGCCCGGGTCCTCCTCTGACTGCCCAGATGGCCTCTGCCCTTCCTCAGCCTCCTCCACAACTTCCGGAGCCACACCTCCACTCCCTCAGAGTCAGTTTCCACCAGGGTCATGACACTTAACAATGGAATTACGTATCAACTGCAGTGGTTCACTTAACAACTGTGGCTGGGAAGGTTTTAAAATGGAGCAAAACCCCCTAACAAATGTCTTGCTTAATGACAGGAATGTTGGCTCAATTGTGGTCATAAGTCAAGGACTACTCATACAGGACTTTGTTTAGTGATCATTCAAAGTTAGAACGGCCCTAGAAAAAGGGATTTGTGACCGTTTTTCACACTTTTGACTGTTGCAGCATCCCCATGGTCACGTGATCAAAATTCAGATGCTTGGCAACTGACTCATAGTTATGACGGCTGCAGGATCTTGGGGTTACATGATCCCCTTTTGTGATCTTCTGACAAGTAAAATCAGTGGCGGAAGTCTGATTCACTTCACAATCGTATTGCTAACTTAATTCACTGCAAGGATTCACTTAGCAGATATGGCAAGAAAAGTGCGGCAAAACTCAACTTAACCAATGTCTCACTTAGCCACATAACGTTTGGGCTGAATTGTGGTTGTAAATCAAGGACTATTGGTAGATTTCTTCCTCTAAAAGCAAACTGGGAGTAAATTTAGGCGGTTCAAATTTTGGCTTCCAAGAGGTTTGTTGGCTGAGGATTCAAAGTTCAACTGGAAACCATTGGAAAGAAATCCTATCCTCGGGAAGAGGAAACTGTTAAATGGCCGAGTGAATTGATAACAGGTGGTGTGCAAACAATGAACGGCCAAGCCAGACTGTCCGAGTGTGAAGAGAGACAAGCAGGACTTATAAATAGCTACTTCAGGGGAGACGCACGATATTAGCAATAGCACTTTGACTTCTATACCACTTCACAAGGCTTTACAGCCTTCTCTAAGCAGTTTTACAGAGTCAGCCTCTTGCCCCCAAGAATCTGAGTCCTCGTTTTATCGACCTCCAAAGGATTGAATGCTGAGTCAACCGTGAGCCGGTCAGGATTGAACTCCTGACAGCAGCCAGAGTCAGCCGGCAATACTGCATTCTAACCACTGCGCCACCACAGAAGAAAAGGAAGGAGGGCGGGAGGGAGGAAGGAAGGGCAATAGCACTTAGACTTATATACCACTTTATAGTGCTTTTACAGCCCTCCCTAAGCAGTTTACAGAGTCAGCCTCTTGCGCCCAACAGTCCAGGTCCTTGTTTTACCAACCTTGGAAGGATGGAAGGCTGAGTCAACCTTGAGCCAGACAGGATCGAATTCTTGGCAGTGGGCAGAGTCAGCCGGCAATACTGCATTCTAACCACTGTGACACCAAGGAAAGAAAGAAAGAAAGAAGGAAGGAAGGAAGGAAGGAAGGAAGGAAGGAAGGAAGGAAGGAAGGAAGGAAGGAAGGAAGGAAGGAAGAAGGGAGGAAGGAGAGAGAAAGAGAGATGGTGCCAAGAGGGGAGGGAGGGAGGAAGGAAGGAAGGAAATAAGGAAGGGCAGTAGACCTTAGACTTATATATCACTTCACCATGCTTTACAGCTGTCTCTGAGGGGTTTACAAAAACTGTGGCAAGAAGGTTCATAAAATGTGTCAAAACATACCTAACACTTGTCTCAGTAACAGAAATGTTGGGCTCGGTTGTGGTCATAAGTAGAGGATTGCTTAGGAAATCTTCTTCTTTAGCTCCTCTTTAAGGGTACTTCTCGGAATCACCCAAGATAGTTGACAAATCCTTCCTTTCATGTTAAACATGCTGTTTGGCTGACTTTGAGTTGAAATTGTACGAGAAACAAGGACAAAACCCAGATTAAAAATTCCAGATTCAATAAATCTTGTGACACCCAAGAATTGCCCCTGAAAGGCTGGGTTCACACAGCACCCTTTAACCCGTAGCAAATTGTACCCATTGTACCCCCAAAGAATTTAAATTTGGTTACAGTGGGATTTGATTTTTGTTTTTGTTTTTGCTTCTCTGGGTTTAAGTGTCGCAGGGGAATCAAGGGAGTATATGGATCCAAACCCGAGTTAATCAATAAGCAGATTAAATATGCTGTGTGAAT
Source organism: Laticauda laticaudata (assembly GCA_004320025.1). Lineage (NCBI taxonomy): Eukaryota > Metazoa > Chordata > Lepidosauria > Squamata > Elapidae > Laticauda > Laticauda laticaudata. The sequence goes on from BHFT01060642.1 coordinate 42,806, forward strand.
GCAGCCAGATATTATTTTAAAAAAATCCTGGGAGATATTTATCAAGAAACCTCGAAAACATCAATTGAGAATGTAAAAGGATGCACAGAATAGATGCAGAGATGCACATAGGGAGAGGATTTTTTAAAAAATCAACATATTTTAAAAGGCGGAAAAGGGGGAGGCTTTAGTTGTGTTGCTGTAGCTGCCATCTTAACTTTTTTGATCTTATAGAATATTAGCAACCACTCCTCTCCTAGAAGAATGAAATATTTTGAGAAATATTAAAAAGGCAGGATATTATATTTCCCTGGTTGAGAAGTGGATAAACATGGTCTTGCAAAGCAGCCCCCCACTTTCTTAATAGCCCTCAGCAGATGTCAGTGCTTAAGAGACAGAGAGATAGCTAGCTCTATTCAGAAGCAAATAACCTCACCCAAGATCCAACCAAGGTAGGATTACCTCACTGCACATGCATGTGCCTCCCAGCTGATTTTTGGGTCTTTTTTGGCCTGCCAGAGGCGTGAGGGGTGCTTCTGCAGGCTTTGCCAGCCAAAAACTAGGCCCGTTTTCTTACTTCTGCAAATACTGGATGTTTTGTTTGGAAAACACACGAGGTAGACCGGGTTCCAAAAACAAAAAGGCTTTATTCACAACTAGTCAGTAACAGGAATGGTTGGCTGAAACCGAGGCCAGCCTTTTATACAGGCT
>BHFT01060643.1:0-15686 GCA_004320025.1 Laticauda laticaudata
TTTTTCACCCTTTCCTTGTCTCTTTCTTCTTCCCTTTTCCCTATCTTTATTCTTTCTTTCTTTATTCTTGTTCCTTTCCTTCCTTCCTTTCTATTTTTACTCCTAGGTCTTCCACATCATCATTCTCATCCTCCTCTACTCTCAATACCATTTGCAGATCCAATATACTTATTCTTGAACTTTTGCCAACTTTTCCTATTCTACGACCTTGATTCACTGCCTGCCTTTTAGCAATTTTTCCTTTAAGAAGAGGAGGAAAAAGAGGGGGGGGAGCTGGAACTTGAAGGATTGTAAAGGATTTAGCCAATTGATGCTGGGGATCACCCCTTGCTGCTGTTTTGCGCTTTCACCTAGGAGGCTTCCCTGAGACCCAAGAGGCAAAAAGGGGTGGCAGGAGGTCTCCAATCGCTGCCTCGCTCCATTTTTTGCCTTCCTGGAGCCCGGGAAGCTTTCCTGGGAGCAAAAATGCCCCCTTCAGTAGTGCTTTCCCTGAGGCCCAGAAGCATCCAAAAATGGAAGGCAAGGGACAGGTAGCTTAAAAGAAGAAGCTCACGCCCATCCTTAGTCACATGGCCATTGCCCGACCTTAGCCCACGCCCATCAGAACCGGTTGTTTTTAACGGTAAATTTGAATCCCACCCCTGTGGGGACACAATGTATTTTCTTGAATAATTCAATTTTTTAGTAGAACAGCTCTGTCTTGTTGAACCTTTTTCATTTTTGAGCTTTACTTCAGGAGTTTTGAGTAAAAGGGTCTGTTTTTAAGAACTGCAACCAGCATTTGACCCACAAATTGGCTTTGCCCCCTGGTTTGGAAACTTTGGGACCTTAGCAATAGATGGAAGTGGTTCGATTACATGAAAACTGAGGCCCTGGATCAGAAACGTTTCTACTGAGAAATTAATTAACGAGAAATACAGTAAAGCAACAATATATTTTAAATGATACCATATAATAAAGCTTGTGGAGATTGGTGTATGCCTCAAAATGCAAGAAATGAGAGATACCCCTACAAAAAGTGAAATAATAAGGAAATATTAAAGTCTGCAACAGAGATGGATAGACTAACTTTCAGAAATCAAAGATAAGGGTGAGACAGAGTATTCTGAATCTGGAGTAAAATGGTAAATAGAATAAATCGATCGGATTAGAGATAGAATAGAATAGAATAGGAAATAGAATAGAATATATGGAATGGGATGGGAAGGGATAGGATAGGATAGAAAAGAGAATTGGGAATGGAAAGAATAGAGAGGAGAATAGAATAAGAATAGAATAGAATAGATAGAATAGAATAGAATAGAATATATTGTGGATTGGGAAATGGGATGGATAGGATAGGATAGAAAAGAAAATTTATGGAATGGAATGGAATGGAATAAGTAATAGAATAGAATAGAATAGAATAAGATTATAGATTTATATATGTTGGATTGGGATAGGATAGGAATAGAAAATGAAAATGTGGAATGGAATAGAAATAGAATAAGACATAGAATAGAATAGAATTAGAATAGAAAATGAATAGAATATATGGAATGTATGGGATATGGATAGAAAATGAAAATATGGAATGGAATGGAATAGAATAGAATAGATAGTAATAAGAATAGGAAATATATGGATGGGATGGGATAAGTGGTAGGATAGAAAAGAAAATATGAAAATGGAATGGAATGGAATGGAATGAAATGAAATAGAATAGGAATTATGGGAAGAGGATGGGATAGGATAGGATAGAAAAGAAAAATATTGGAAAATGGAATGGAATGGAATGGAATGGAATGCTAATAGAATAGAATAGAAATAGAATAGAATAGAATAGAATAGAATTAGAAATAGAATCGAATAGAATAGAATAGAATAAATGGAATGGAATGGGATAGGGATAGAAAGAAAATATTTTGGAATGGAATGGAATAGAATTAGAAAGAATAGAATAGAATAGGAATTATATGGGAAATGATGGATGTGGATAGGATAGGAATACGAAAAATGAAAAATATGAAATGGAATGGAATGGAATGGAATTGAAATAGAATAGAATAGGAATTTATATGGGATGGGATGGGATAGGATAGGATAGCAAAGAAAATATGGAATGGAAATGGAATGGAATGAATGGATTATGCAATAGAATAGAATGAATAGAATAGAATACGAATTAGAAAGATATAGAATAATATGGAATGGGATTGGGATAGGATAGAAAAGAAAAATATGGTTATGGAAGGAAATGGAACAGAAGCAGAACAGAACAGAACAGAAACAAATAGAATAGAAATAGAATAGAATATATGGAATGGGATGGGATAGGATAGAAAATTGAAAATATGGAATGTGAATAGAATAGAATATTTTGAAATTAGAAATATTGCGAATGGGATGGGATAGGATAGAAAAGAAAATATGGAATGGAATGGAATGGAATGAATGGAATAGATAGAATAGAATAGAATAGGAAAATACTGGGCATGGGACCAGGATAAGGATAGAAAAGAAATATGTAAATGTGAATGGAATGGAATGGAATCGAATAGAATAGAATAATAGAATAGAATAGAATAGAACACTTATTAGCCAAGTGTGATTGGACACACAAGGAAATTTGTCTGGTGTTAATATCTCTCAGTATACATAAAAGAAAAGATTACATTTGTCAAGAAAATCAAGGACATAAATGGCTAGAGTCAAGGAAAAAGAAAGAAAGGTTGACACTTTAACAAAGAATGAATAGGTTAAAGTTTTGTAAACCAAAGAGAATGGAATATAATGGACAAATACAGATGATATGAAATGCATGAGTATAAAAGCAGGTTTTAATATGTATATTAATTATATATAAATTGTAACTAGAAATAATATGCAGCTAGCACTACATCTAATAAATGAGGGAAAGGAGGAAATTAACTGTTATGTGTATCTGCTATACTGTAGGCTTGTATGGCCAAAATGATGGCCAAGAAAGTTGCAGTTCTGTGTTTTTCCATTTTGTTTAACATGTTTATTCAAAAAATTTATTATTTTTTAAAAAAACTGAGCCATGAAGGACAGGTAAATGAGGCAGCCAGAGAGTCAGAGAATACACACGGCCAAGTTGTGCATAGGTTCAAAGACTGAAGCTAATCAAAATCTGGGCTATGTTGAAGGCAAATGCCAGCCGAGCTACGAATGATCAAAAATTCTTGCTCAAGAATCCTCTACGCCAAGGGTATCAAAACTCAATTTCATTGAGGGAAACATCAGGGCCTATGGGTGTGACTCAGGGGGGGCGTGTGTCTGGCCAATTGGGTGGGTGTGGCAGCTTGACGTCCACTTCCCCCCAACTGCTGGCATGTTCCCTCTTCGCATTGAGTAGACCGGGCCGACAGCCACATTGGCCTAATTTTTTCCTCTTCACACTAGTTTAGACCAGGATGGCTTCATTTTGGGCCAGATCTGGACCGCATTGCAGATACATCTAGCACCGCAGGCCTTCTGTTTTGACAACCCTTGCTCTATATGGTTTTGGAATTGCTTTGACAGATCGTCAAAGCCACTTGGAGGGCATTCCTCATTCGCCCATTTTGGGGCTTCTGCTACTAAATAGACATCACGGCGTTTGACCGAATTCTTGGTTTCACAGGTGGTGGTTGGTTCAAGAGGACCATGGTTTACTTGCCACCAAATATTCCTGAAATTCAGCTGTTGCACCAACCTGGAATGAACCTTGTTCTATGACGGAAGACTTGGAAGGCGAAGGGCTTTGATAACCTAACCCAGGTGCACACCTCTCCAAGGTGCATCAATTATGCAGTCCAATTGCATGAGCCACTGGAAAAGTTTGCTATTCAGCAACACCAAGAGAGCTCTTTTTACATTCTAAATCTCCAATGGAGGGGCATAAAGCAGTTTGGGGTGCCACAAACGGTTTTCCATCTTCGGCCCAGTACTCTTCAATATTCTTCATTAATGACTTAAATGAGGGAATAAAGAGAGAATCCTTAAATGGAGGAGAGATAAAAGCTGGCAGGAATAGCTAACACCCAAGAAGATAGGCTCAAAATACAGATGGACTTGAACAAGACTAGAGAACACTGGGCCCTAGCTAAAAAATGAAATTCAAATGTAGAGAAAAGTAAAGTCTCCACTTAGGCAAAAAAACCAAAAGTACACATTTATATAGACTTGGGTGAAACCAGGCTCAATACATAACTGGGAGAGGGATTCTTGGAGTCCTAGTGACAACTAGCTAAATGAGAGCCAGCAGTGTGTGGCTGGCAGGCAAAAAAGTCAATTGCAATCATAATTTTGCATTAACAAGAGGATACAACAAGATTGAGGTAATTAATACCACTCTATAAAGCCTTAGTAAGACTATACCTATTGAATACTGCACTACTCCATACTATAAAAAACGCTTGTTAAGACTTACTTATTTGAAAAGAAGTGCAGAGAAGAGCAACCAGGATTGTATTAGGGACTGGAGACTAAAACATATGAAGAAATGGCTGCAGGAAACTTTACAATAAGTTCCGGTGTCACAAATCAAGGAAGAGACTTGGAATTCCATCACAGAATTAATAATATTGAAATGGACAAAATATCGACAGGTCCTCTTCATGCCTCTAACTTACACAATTGACCCTACGATTATATTCTCTAGTATTTTTACCAACTGAGTCCATGTGCTCATAGACCAAACATCGCACTTGGAATACTGCATCAATTCTGGTCACCACAATATCTATATCTATATCCTATATCTAATAACTATATCTATAGTAATAGATAGATAGATAGATTAGATCATAGATAGATAGATAGATAGATATTGATAGGTAATAGACAGACAAGATAGATAGTTTTCTTAAGTTTTTATTATATAATTCTATTATGTTTATCTTCGTTTCGCGGGTAAACTTACATGTATGGTATTCAGCTTTGTTCGGGTATTTCGCCAACGTCATTATAGTTTGTGCTTTTAAAAGTTGAAGCAACAATTTTCGTCAGACGTCGAACAGACAAACACAAACAGATGCCCGAATGATGGCAGATGAGATTCTGGCCAAAAGATTGCTACATACTTTAAAAGCACAACTATTTAATGATGTTGGGGAAAATACCCAAACAAAGCTGAACTGCATATATGCTGATTTGATGGCAGATGAGATTTTCTGCTGAAAGACGTTGCTACAACTTTAAACAGAACTACAATGAGCTACAACTTTAACAGACACTACAATGAACGTGGGATAATACCCGAAGGAACTAAAAACAGCACAAATGTTAAGTACCCGCGAGAGCTTAAAAAAACTTAAATATATATATATATATATATAATATATTATATATAATATATATAAAGAGAGAGAGAGAGAAGAGAGAGAGAGAGAGAGAGAGAGAGAGAGAGCAAGTACGAGATTGAGAGAGAGAGAGAGAGAGAGAGACTTTGCCAATCTGGAAGGAGTGCAGAGAAGAGTCAACTAAAGATGATTAAGGGACAACGAGACTAAAGCATAAGCATTGTTCCGACCCACGCCCTTTTCCAACAAATCAAACACAATCCAAAAGGAACAAAAACTTGTAATGCTTTTACAAAATACTTAGTTGTGATAAACATAAGTCTTGCCAAACCATGCCAAACTTGTCAAAAGATAACAGACAAGAAATAATTTGCAAAATAAGAATCTTCAAATATAAACTCAGGATACCGTAATGTCCACGAGGCTGGGGTTTCAAAACATCTTTGCCTTCTGCAAAATACATTCGCTTCACATCTGGCTTTCATCTTCTTGAAGGATGGGCCATTACCTTGCAGCCTTACTCCCAAGTCGCCCATGCTGCTGCAACCATGCTGCTGCTGCTGCGAGCAACCCTTTGCGCACGCGCACTTGGCACAGACTCCTCGGGAACCTCCTCATCACTGCTGCCGGCCCCCACAATGTCTGAAGGCAGCGGTCCACTCCCTAATGGTTCCGGCCCTCGTCTGTGTCCTCGCTCTCCTCAGACATCCGTACCTGCTTCCAGCTAACCACAACAAACATATGAAGAACGGTTGCAGGCACTGGGTATGTTTAGTTTAATGAAAAGAAGGTATGGGATGATATGATAGCAAATTCCAATATTTGAGGGACTCCTACAAAGATGGGGGGTCAATTTTCCAAAGCATCAAAAGGCAAGACAAGAAACAATGGATGGAAACTAACCAAGGAGAGAAGCAACCTGGAACTAAGGAGAAATTTCCTTTCAGTGAGAACAATTAATCCGTGGAACAGCTTGCCTCCAGAAGTTGTAAATGCTCCAATGCTGGAGGCTTTAAAAAGAGAGACTGGACGTACATTTATCTGAAATGGTATTGGCTCTCCTGCTCGAGCATGGGGTTGGCCCAGAAGACCTCTGAGGTTCCCTTCGTCTATGTTCAACATTCGAAGCTCATTTGCTTCTCTCTTTGGCCTCAGTTTGAAACATGGCCCAATACTTTCTGAAGCACACAGTTTCCAATTGCATAACAGGCTGCGAGAATGCACTAATCCCTTGTAGAAAAATGTTTCCATTCAGCGCGCAGTTCTGGTGCAGTCTATTCAAGATACCATCTTGAGAACATTTGTCTCCACTTTCCCAATCAGATACACAAACAGAGCGCGTTCACGATTTGCCGGAACAATACCTCTGCTGCCATGCTAATTATCCCAGGATAATTGGGTCAGCCTCTCGCTCCCAGCTGTGCAACACAGCCATCGACCCCATTCGACGACGCAAACTCCATACAAGCTCACATGCTTTCTCCCTGGGGCAGAATCACCCCAACTTTAGCACCTTGCAGTCAATCAGGTTCTTCAGGAATCGGAAGCCGTTCTCAAAGTCCCGAAAGAACAATCAGAACAGGCTAAACAGGATTATGAAACATTCGTGGATTGGAAGAGGGCTCTGACCCCATTCAAGGTATCTGACAGTTTGATTTTTTTTCAACCAAACACCTGCCAGTTGAAGGCCAGAGCAGAAAACTCAACTTGTTTCATTCGTGCCTTCCCTGATCACCGCTCAAATCAACATTGCGACCTGTAGCCAGCAACGGTCCACCCGTACAATGTCCTATTATTCTTGTCCCTGAGAACCTGACAGCCAACTTTATCCTCTACCCAACTACTACTCTGATGGTCGAAACTCAAGGGGGAGGCATAGTCTGTTTCCCCTAAAATACAACCTACCCTGAAAGTAAGTCCTAGTTCAATTTTTACACATTTGCCAGATATAAGCCCTTCCCCCAAAATAAGCCCAAATTAAAATCTTGCCCACTCCAGACTGCACAGGTAAAATTTAACCTAGGGTGGGGATGCAGGCGTTTCTACTTGCCTTTGGGCAGGTGTAGCCAGGCCTCTCACACCGACACCTGCCTTGCCGGCCCATTTCTTCTGCAGCCAGCAAGGCTGGCAAGACTTTCCTGAAGGCCTCTGCAGCTGATGACAAAGCTCTGGATCGATCCAGAGCTCTGTTATTGTGTGCAGAGGCCTTCAGGAAAGCCTTGCCAGTTGCAGAAGGAGAAGCTCCTGAAGACCTCTGACAGCAAAAAGGAGACCGGGGCCAGTGCACACAAGTTAGGTTAGTCAGTGGATGACATCCCCCCAAAAATAAGACCCGATGCCTTTTCTGGTAGCAAAAAATATAAGACAGGGTCTTATTTTTGAGGAAACAGGTTAGTTAGTCCTTGAGTTGCAACAGTTTGTTTAGTGACTGTTCAAACTTACAATGTCACTGAAAACTTAGGGCAATTTTTTTCCACAGTTAGGACCTTCAGAGGCTTGGCAAACGGTTCTTATGCAAACGGCAGAGAACCGGTTGCTGGGATTTTTTAATCCCACCCCTGCTGATAGGGTCAATATTTCCTTTCCTAACCAGGTGGGATAGGCTGATATGCTGAGGATGAGATGCCATGTAGGGCTTTAAAGGTAATAACTGACACCTTGAATTGGACCTAGAAACAAACCAGCACTCAGTGTAGCTCACACAACTAAGCTGCTACGTGTGCCATCCTTGGAGGGGGTGCCAAAAATTGCTCACGTGGCCATGTTCTGCACCAACAGAAGCTTCTGGATACTCTTCAAGGGTAGACCCATATCAAGCGGATTGCAATAGTCCATACAGGAGATAACCAGGACATCGATGATTGAGAGAAGAGATATATCTGAAGTTAAATGGAAGATATAATAATTGTTCAATGTCTGGATTGTTTTACAGGGTTCCATCTTGGCCCCTGTGCTGTCTGGCACCTATAGAAAACTGTTTGATGAGGTCAGGCAGATCTCTGGAATAGGCTGGTGCAGTGGTGGGATTCAAAACATTTTACTACTGATTCTGTGGGCGAGGCTTGGTGGGTGTGGTTTGGTGGGCGTGGCAGGGGAAGGATATTGTAAAATCTCCATTCCCTCCCCACCCCACTAACCTGCTTTCCAGCTCCGTTCTCCTGTGCAGGGCAACAAAAGAAGACCCAGCCAATTAGCTTGGATTTGGGAGGGAGAGAGTAGATGGGGGCGGGGCCAGTCACAGGTGGGATTTGCCGGTTCTCCGAACTACTCAAAATTTCCACTACCAGTTCTCCAGAACTGGTCAGAACCTGCTGAAGACCACCTCTGGTTTGGACTCCAAGCTCCCCAGATAAAGACAAAGAATAAGATCTTGTGTCTTCCTCCAAGCTTTGAACCGTTGGCTGACTTTAACGGTGCTACTGTTAAAGGCATTGATTTTTTTTTTCCCCAGGTTCTGTGACTGTGAACCATCCGAAGGGATTGTTTAAGTGGAAAGGCAGGGTTAACATTTATTAATTAAGAAAAAAATAATAAATATTTCCCTGGTCAGCTCAAAGATCTAGCTAAAGAAAAGAACAATTAGGGATGACATGATAGCAGTATTCCAGTATTTGAGGGGCTGCCGCAAAGAAGACTGGGGGTCAATTTATTCCCCAAAGCACCAGAAGACAAGACAAGAAACAATGGATGGAAATTCATCAAGGAGAGAAGCAACTTGAAATTAAGCAGAAATTTCCTAACAGCGAAAACAATTAAGCAGTAGAACAGAAATCATGGGTGCTCTATCAGTGGAGGTTTTTAAGAAGAAACTAAACAGCCACTCATCTGAAATAGTATAGGTTTTATGGCTTGAGCAGGGGGCTGGACTAGAAGACCTCCAAGGTCCCTTCCAGCTCTATTCTATTGTTGAACCAACCTCTGAGCTAACCGGATAATTATCCAGCCAACCAGACAGCAAAGTTTTTACCAATGCATCTTTAAACTCTTCAAATAATAAGAGCTGAACAACAAGAACCCTCTTTGGGTCCTCCCTTCCATCAGCCAAACACAGGCAGTCCTCGACTTACAACAGTTCATTTACTGACTGTTCCAAAGTTACAACGGCATTGAAAAAAGTGACGTAGGACCGTTTTTCACATGACCCTGCGATCAAAATTCAGACGCTTGGCTGCCGGTTCGTATTTATGACCGGTGGGGCCGTATCCCAAGCTCAGGCAATCCCCTTTTGCGACCTTCTGATAAGCACAGCCCAATGGGGAAAGGCAGATTGTTTAACAACTGGGTGACTAACTGATCCGTTGCAGTGATTCACTTAACAATGAAGGCAGGAAAGGTCGTACAATGGGGCAAAACTCACTCAACAGATGTCTCACTTAACTGCAGATATGTGGGGCTCAATTTGTTCATGTCGAGGATATCTATATTTTGGGCACATATTATTTTGGAATATGGTGGGATGCAGAGGTGGTCTTCAGCCAGTTCTGACCAGTTCTGGAGAACCAGGAGCGGAAACTTTGAGTAGTTCGGAGAACCAGCCAATTCCACCTCTGACTGGCCCCTCCCCCATCTATTCTCTGTCTCCCATTGAGTCCCAGCTGATTGGCTGGTCTTCTTTGGTTGCCCTGCGCAGGAGAACGGAGCTGGAAAGCAGGTTAGTGGGGTGGGGAGGGAATGGGAATTTTACAGTAACCTTCCCCACCAAGCCACGCCCACAGAACTGGGAGTAAAAAAAAATTGAATCCCACCACTTGTGGGATGGTATTGGTACGATTTACAGCAGGGGTCCCCAACCTCCAGCAATGGACCAGCAACCGGTCCGCCCAAACAAACAAAGCCCCATCCGTGGGATATAGGCAGCATGTGAAACCATGCCACCATTGGTCCACGGAAAAACTTCTTTTCACGGAACCGGTCCCTGGTGCCCAAAAGGCTGGGGAGCCACTGATTTACAGGATATAAATGGAACAGTGGTGGGATTCAAAAATTTTTACTACCGGTTCTGTGGGCATGGCTTGGTAGGCGTGGCAGGGGGAGGATACAATAAAATCTCCATTCTCACCCCACTCCAGGGAAAGGATACTGTAAAATCCCCATTCCCTCCCTACTCCACTAACCTGCTTTCCAGCTCCGTTCTCCTGTGCAGGGCAACAAAAGAAAATCCAGCCAATCAGCTGGGATTCAATGGGAGGCAGGGATTAGATGGGGGCGGGGCCAGTCAGAGGCAGGATTTGCTGGTTCTCTGAACTACTCAAAATTTCCGCCACTGGTTCTCCAGAACCGATCAGAACCTGCTGAAGACCACCTCTGAAATGGAAGCATCCGGTGTGCCCCTGGACTCAACTGTGGTGAGAACAGACCGCCCCCCATAGAAAAAGTGTTTTCTTCTTTGCAGAGAAAGGAACAGATGTTAAATTAAGTCAAATACTCCATCCTGCTGTCTATGTTTTCTGCTTTCTAGTCAATGTCATTTCGAGAAGGCTGGTAAATTGCAATGTTGATGGGATGGGATAAAAGAGCCCCACTGGCTGACCCTCACTCTGAAGAGGGATTTGATCAAACGGAGCTGACACCGAGTGACACAGACATGGGAAATGAGCCGACTGAGCCTGAGGGTGGGGTTAAAGGCATCATCAGTTTGAAATTGTTGAGTTCCCACAAAAACCCCAAGTCCAGCTCCCCTCCGTCCTTGAAGTCTATTGTCGTGTATTTGGCCCCAATTTAGTGCCCACCGTTAATAGATCAGATTCTTGTTGCAGATTGTTGCCAATTTCATTGTACACATATGTTGTACTCTGACAATAATTGTATAGGTAGCATGGAATAAATCTTTAGTGCTTTGAACTCTACTTCTGTTTCCGGTTATTTGCACCAGATTTCCACAGCACTGACTGTCCCTAAAAGGAAGCAATAATCCAAAAGCCAAAAAGAAAAAGAAGAGAGACAGAGCAAGAGCAGGAGGGCCCTTACTCTTCAACATAGAGCCTGGAAGCTCAACGTCACATACTAATCCTCAGCCACAACTCAACAACAAAAACAATCACCAGGCAACATGAGCTTTCATTTTCCAATCAGAAGGCTTCATCAGCATTTATTAGCAACACTCCTGTAATATTCTCAGGGCTCAAATTTACATCTCACACACACCTCAAAACACAACAGAACAAACCACCCCAAAATGCACACAAGAGCTATAATTTCCCCAAAATATTTGTCTATAGAAAAGCAGTTAGTGTGTCTTACAGGAGGCCTCTGAGAGTGGCCTTTGACAGCTCTTATGCTGGGCCAGCCAGGGCTGCTCCCCACCAAACTTGGCCAAGAGCAACTGAAGTAGAACTAGTATCGGAGATGACCAGGCTGAGCCTGAGGGAGGGATCAAGTGTGTCATCAGTCCCGAGTCCCTTCACACCCCGGCTTGAATTTCATTGTCGCTCATCAACTTCCAATTTGCTTTGACCCTTAGTAGCTCAGATTCTTGTAGAGAGCATTAGCAGAGGTCTTCCAAAATTTGACAACTTTAAGACTTGCGGACTTCAACTCCCAGAAATCTCCAGCCAGCATAGCTGACTGAGGAATTCTGGGAATTAAAGTCCGCAAGTCTTAAAGTTGCCAAGTTTGGGGACCTTTGGCATTAGCAGGCAATAAACCTATATTTTCCCCTGTGTAACTCCCACAAGCACTGAACTTGCCCGCAGGATGTCTTTGTCAGAGGGGAAAAAAGAAACACTTTCAGAGATGAGAGCCAATCTCCCATCTCAGTCATTTCACACACACAGCAATCACCCAATGAACAATTTGGAAAGATTTTGTAGCACAAATAAAAGCCAGCCACCTATTTTTATCTTGTGCACATGTAAATTTGTTACTAAAACGCTGCAGTGAAACCCTTTAAAAAAATATAAAATAAAGCTATATTCATCTGAACTGCGCTAGACTCCTGATTTCCTCCACTTGATAGCTGATCCCTCTTATTATCGTGGCTATGATTAAGAATTAAAACTAAGGTGGCCATGGAGTCAAGACTCAAAATGATGCCATGTGACAAGCTTTGGCTACAACCAGACCCACCCAGAACCACCGTTTTCCTGTCTGGAAGCTGAGGTTTGTCGTCAAGCAGGTTCTGACCAATTCTGGAGAACTGGTAGTGGAAACTTTGAGTAGTTTGGAGAATTGGCAAATCCCACCTCTGACTGGCCCCGCCAACCCCATCTCTTCTCTGCCTCCCACTGAGTCCCAGCTGATTGTCTGGGTCTTCTTTGGTTACCCTGCACAGGAGAACGGAGCTGGAAAGCAGGTTAGTGGGGTGGGGTGGGGAGGGAATGGGGATTTTACAGTATCCTTCCCCTGCCACACCCACAGAACCAGTAGTAAAAAATGTTTTTAATCCCACCACTGTCTGGAAGGGTTTGTACCTGAAACCTTTTGCGCTTCCCTCACTTCCTTCTGTCCCACCAGAGCTCCAAGGTGAGAGCCCATCATCCCAAGAGAGAATCTACCCCCCTCCACCCAACCCCTCTGTTAAACATGGGGGTTGTTGTCTTAATCCTTGAGCCCAAAATGTCAGTGTGATTCCGAAGTCAAGCTGAGAAGGCAGAGAAATCCCTTGACGCGGGCGGCGTTTGTGTGAAAATACCAGCTACCAAGTACTTTACTCCTCCTACAAAGGAGTCTCTGTGGTGCAGTGGTTAGAGTACTGCAAGCTACCTCTGCAGCCAGCTGCCTGCAAATCCCACCAGGCTCAAGGTTGACTCAGCTTTCCATCCTTCCGAGGTGGGTAAAATGAGGACCCAAATTGTTGGGGGCAAGGGGCTGACTCCGTAAGCCCCTTAGAGAAGACTGTAAAGCACGCTAAAGCGGTATATAAGTCGAAGGGCTCTTGCTACCAGGGACTCCAGTCTAGCCTGCAGATTCCTAGGCTAGATTCCTCTTCTCAGAAACGCGAGCCAACCTTGTTCAAACTTGACATTTTTTAAAAGCATTTCCACTGCACCCTTCAGGAACAAAAGAGATTCTCCCCTCCCCCTTCCGAGTTAATGGACTGGGAGGAAGGGACCACCTGTTTTGCACGTGGAGCGCCTTTTCTCCTTCGGCTCGGCTTTGAAACTGCGCCTTCTATCAAGATTTTTGAGCCAGGGCTTGTTCGAATCCCGAAGTTACCGCCGGCGGGGAGTTCCGTGGAGTTTTTCAGCTCTCGGGGGTGGTGGGTGGCAAATAAATAAGGCCTCCGCCCCCCACCCCTCCCCAGCATCGGGAGGGCGGGGGGGTGAATCCGCACAATCGCTTCCAGCAATGTGACACTTTCTCTGTTTCCCAGCAAAAAATTGAGATGCAAAAAAAGGCTGCCCCGAGACAGAGAGAAAAATAGCCCGGGGAGGTGGGAGGGAAGGTCTCCCTTCCCATCCACCCCTCCTGCTTATCTCCCCCACCCCTGCAAGGATAGCGCAGGTGAGGCCCTCACTCTCCCCCCCCCCNGCCCTCACTCCCCCCCCCCCCAACTCCACCGCGCCGAGCTCAGCCCGGAGCGCTTTTCTTCGAAGGATTCAAGCGTCAAAGGCGGGGGAAAAAAACAAAAACAACCTTACCCCGAGCCTCCGCCGCCTTTCTCATTTCCACCTCCGACGCTCGGCCATAACCTTCCAAGCACGGCGGTGCTCCCAAACAGCCTTCGATGGGGACCGTTTTCCATTCACAGTCACCTTTCGGCTCCCCCACCCACCCACCTTCCCCCCTTGCGCCCTTAGGGCTTGCAGATCCAGGACAGGCAACTTCTCCCGAGTCGGATCGCGTTGGCGACTGTGGTTTCAGGTGGAAAGGGAGGAGGAAAGGATTGGAGGAGATGAAAGGACCGCCTTCCCCGCGCCCAAAGCTCCACCTAAAAAGGGAAGATGGAAGGGGAAGAAAGAGGAGGAGAAGAAGAGGAGGAGGAGGAGGAGGGCGGCGCCGCTTAAACTCCCGCGCGCAAAGTAAGTTTGCTCTTGCGCGCTTCCTTGGCCCTTCCAAAAGGCGCAACTCCGCGACAGCCTCCGGGATCCTAGAAAAAACTCCCTTCAACTATCAAAAGCGGGACCTTTTTCCGGACCTTTTTTTTTAAAAAAAAACTCTTCCAGGGGGTGTTTTTTTTTTTGACTGTAGATTCTCTCCTCCATTTTTTTCCCTTTCGAGCCCGGGCGCCTCGCGCAAGCGACTCCAGGCTAAACTTTGCAACGCGCCCGGCCGGCCCGGGCTTCCCCGGAGAGCCTCCCACCCACCCGCACTCCTTTTGCAGTCATTTGCCTGGACCTGCCTTGCCCCCCGCCCCGCCCTGCGCTCATTTCCACGTACCACAGACCCCGCAAGCCCCCAGCCCCTGCAAACCCCGGCCAAGCGCCCGTCCTTGGGCCACGCCACGCCGCGCGGGATCCGAGTCAGCAGCTCCCAAGTCACCCGGGGATGCGAGTCCAGCCCAATGGCTCTGGAGAGAGAGGGGGGGGGGGGGAGNGGGGGGGGGGGGGAAGAGAAGCGCGGTGGGCTCACTGTCCTTCCCCTCCCGAGCTGGCTTTGCAAGGCTCCCGGGGAGGGAAGCCCCCTCCTCGCCTTGGTCCTTTTTCCGCCTTGGCAAACTTCGCCCGACTTTCTCCGGCCGCGTCGGGATGGAAGGGAGCGAGCGAGCGATCCAAACGGAGATGGGTTTCCCGCCTGTGTCTCTCCGGGGAGGGGGGGGAGGCGACCCCAGCTGGGCAGGGGACGGAGGGAGGAGGAGGAGGAGGCGGCGGAGCTTCAACGGAGTTACCTGGAGTCCCGAGAAGCCTGGAGCGCGCTGTCCCCCTCTCCCCGCGCCCGCTTGTGTCTCTCCGGGGGCCGGGCGAAGCCCCCTTCGCTTGCCCGGGGCCGAACGGGCCGGGGAGCTTCTGCCGCTCACCGACTCGCGGCTCCCTTGGAAGCCGAGCGGGACGAAACGCGCCCTCGCCCTCCGGCGCCAGGTTGAGGAGGGGGCCGGAGGGGCCGGGCGCCTCCCTCCCCTCCCTCCCTCCCCTGCTCGGGATCGCCTCGCGGGCAGACCGGTTTTGGGGTTGGGGTGCCTTACCGCGGGAGAAGTGAGCCTGGCATCCGTGGGGAGCCTCGCCGGGGGTGAGGGGTGGGAGGGCGGCATGAAAGGGGAGGAAGGGGCGGAGGGAAGCCCCGCGCCCGGCGAGAGAAGAGCCTCTGCGCCTCGGGCNGAGGGAAGCCCCGCGCCCGGCGAGAGAAGAGCCTCTGCCCCTCGGGCAGGAGCTGCGCGGCTATAATGCACCCGCGCGGGCCAAAGAGCGCAGCGTAAAACCCTTTACTGACTGCGCCAGGTGGCCGTAGGTGGGGGAACGGGGAGGGGGGCTGGACAGCCGCGGGACTGGGGACCGGACAAAGGCTGCTTCCCCCCCCCCCCCCACC
>BHFT01060643.1:15698-31338 GCA_004320025.1 Laticauda laticaudata
TCCCCCCCCCCCCCGCCACCCCCGGGGCAAGAAGACGACCGTCCCGGTGGCTCCGATGGAGAAAGGATGGCTCTCTCCTTCGAAGCCAGCCTCGCTCTGCGCCTTTGCCGCGGTCTAGATGCTCTTCCGCGAGCCCGCGACGCTTCCAAGGAGTTTCCCGGACACGCGTGGAAAAAATCTGGCGGGGTGGCCCAACCATGGTTGCCAATGGAGCACGTCTTGCATTGGATCGCTCTCTCTTTGGCCTCAACGATCGATGGAGGGATGCATGGATAGCCCTCGCGGGCCAACGACGGATTCCCAGCAGAGAAAAAGTTCGACTTCTGGGGTGATCCGGCCCGACCGAGTAGCCCTCTTCTCTCCCCCCCCGCGCCCCCCGCGTTTGCTCACCCAGAAAACGCGAGGGGTTTCCTGCCCCTCTAATTCTCCCGCTCGGCTCCCGCGGTCTTCTCCGGGACCAGCCACGCTCCTCTGGCTCACCGCGTGGTCTCTTCCCCTCCACCCCACCCCGCCCCCGGAGAAATCTCCGCGTCTTTTCCTGCCTTCTGCTGGAGGCTGGGCTCTCTGCCCCTCCGGGTGAGATCAACGGCCCGGGGTCGCCACGGGGCATCCCTGCAGGGAGGCGGCTTCAGGTCCGGTGGGAAGAAGGGGGTGCGGAGTGGGAGGCAAATAGAGCCACGTTGCATCTTCTAAGACAGTGGTCGCCAACCAGTGGGCCAGGGACAGTGGTGGCCCGTGAGAAAATTTTGGTGGTCCACGGAGAAATGTCACCCCCAAAGCAAATTTATCCTATTTCGTGAGTAGCCACCCAGTTCCTAAACGGATATGAGGAGCAGCAACCCAAGTCAACCCGTGTGGGTGCTTTTTAAGGTGTCAGTCTACTCGTGATGAACCCCTCAGCTGCAGCGTTCTCCTCGTTTAGCCTGGCCTTTTTTTTTTTTTTTTAATAGANGTTCTCCTCGTTTAGCCTGGCCTTTTTTTTTTTTTTTAAATAGATAGCCTTTACCATAGTCCATTTAGCAACCATTCAAAGTTTACAACGGCGCTGGAGGAAAGTAAATTATTATTTATTAATCAATAAAAAACATATTTATTAATAAACAAAAAAGCGATGAGGTAACAATGAGGTCGAATAACCAGCAGAACAGCTTGCCACTAGAAGTTGTGGGTGCTCTATCGCTGGAGATGTGATGACCTGGGGTGTGGCACAAAAATAACCAAGTCACAAAACTAGATTAATTCCTTTTAATACCTCCAACTTGGCCTCCAATGTCCAGTTATCCTCAGATGGAGATCAAACTCTTCCAAAAAGAGTCTACAAAGGGAAGAAATGCAGTCTGAACCCAAAATACAGATAAAGTAGAAATAAATAAAAAAAAATCACAAACCACACTGAAGTAATTAACACCATAGGCCAGGATAATAAAATGCAGACTTCCAAAAGATAATGAAGCACACCCAGACAAAGATAATGTACACTTTGCTTCCAGCAAGGTGCTGTGTGTAAACTTATATCCTGTTCTCCCAGCTGCAGCTAATGAAAGGCATCAGGGCCCTTTTCTCTCCCGTAAGCCATGTTTCTCCCTTCTCCGTTCCTCCCTGCCTGCCCTAGGATGAAGAGGGGATGGCCCTGGGTCTTCTTCTGAATGCCCAGATGGATTGTGCCCTTCCCCAGTTTCCTCCACAGCCACCGGTGCCACACACCCACTCCCTGTCAGCTGCTGAATCTTCCCCACAGAATCAGACTCCAAGAAGGGCATGACAGAAGGTTTTCAAGAAGAGATTGGACTGCCGCTTGTCTGAAATCGTGTAGGATCTCTTGCTTGAGCTAGGAGGGTGGATTAGAAGACCTCCAAAGTCCCTTCCAACTCCATTCTAATTGATTAGAACTCAGAACTCCTCTCTCTTAATCCAGGACCTTCCCTTTCACCCAAACTCCGGCTCCCTTATAAGATAAGGACCACCACAAATATTAAAAGACTTGACTGCTGACACATCCAGACAATTGCCATTAATTTAAGCTGAACTTTTTTAACAGTTACTTTGCCATTAAACTGTGAAAAATGAGCATTACCCTTTGTTATTTGTCACATTTCTGATAATTCAAGGGGGATACATTATATGCCCCTTAGAATCATTTCTCAGAGCAGACACGATTCACGTTTTCATTTCAAGCGAGCAAGAAATCTTTCAGAGGTATTCTTTATTTTACTTCTTCTCCAGGGTCTACCCCATCTTCCTACCAAATACACTTCCTTATATTAATGGTTTGCTGGGTCCAAAAATTAGAATCCTCCCAGCCATTTGTATATACCTCACTCCCCTACTAGAATCTTAGCTATGAACAAGGAATATTCTTCCCTACAGCCCCAAAATAGGTTCTATCATATCTCAAGACCTAAAATGGACACCTAACATCAAAAATGTCATCAAAAAAGCACGACAAAGAATGTTCTTTCTGCACCAACTCAGGAAGCTCAAACTGCCCAAGGAGCTGCTGATCCACTTTCTCCAGAGGAATGATGGACTCTGTCATCTGCAGCTCTATAACTGTCTGGTTTGGTTCAGCAACCCAACAGGACAGACACGGACTCCAGAGGATAATTAGGACTGCAGAAAAAACAATGGCTACCAACCTGCCTTCAGTCGAGGACCTCTATGCTCCACAAGTCAAAAAGAGGGCTGTGAAAATATCTATGGACCCCTCACATCCTGGACATAAACTGCTTCAACTCCTTCCCTCAAATCGACTTTATAGAGCCCTGCACACCAGAACAACTAGACACGAGGACAGTTTTTCCCACAGTGCCGTCACTCTGCGAAACAAATAATTCCCTCAACGCTGTCCAACTATTTACAAAGTCTGCACTGCTATTACTATTAATCTTTTCATCACTCCTTATCCCCCATCCCTTCCCACTTGTAATTGTAGGACTGTAACTTTGTTGCTTGTATCCTTATATGGACTGTTTCCTAGTATGATTTGATTGCTTATTTGTATCCTATGACTATATTAAGTGTTGTACCTTATGATTCTTGACGAATGCATCTTTTCTGTTTATGTACACCAAGAGCCTATGCACCAAGACAAATTCCTTGTGTGTCCAATTCCACTTGGCCAATAAAGAATTCCTTCCTTCCTTCCTTCACTCTAGGATTCTCAATGGAGTAGTTTGCCTGCCGGAATTTGGGGGGTTCTCCTTCACTGGATGTTTTCCAAAAGTAGACTGGACAACCAGTTTGACTCGGATGATATAAAAGTCTCCTGCCTTGAACAGGGGGTTGGTCTAGATGACCTTGGAGGTCCCTTCTAGCTCTCTGATTCCATGTTCTATGCCTTAGGATTCTATGTTTTTGGGCTTCGGATTTCTAATGTGCAGCCCCGCTTCTGCAAACATTCCTTCTCCTCATCTTTTAGTTAGGGGTTGAGTGGTTATCTTTTTATGTTATTTAGTTCATGGTGTGCGTAGGTTTTGTAAAAGGTTGTCTGTCTTATGTTGTAAACCAGCCAGAGTTACCCCTGGGGTAAGATGGGCGATCAATAAATTTACTAAATGAAGGTGGTTGTTGTTGTCAGTTGCGAAGTTGTGTCTGACCCATCGTGACCCCATGGACAACGTTCCTCCAGGCCTTCCTGTCCTCCACCATCTTCTGGAATCCATTTAATCTCGCGCCGACTGCTTCAGTGACTCCATCCAGCCACCTCCTTCTCTGCCATCCCCTTCTTCTTCTTCTTTGTCCCTCCATCATTCCCAGCNCTGCTTCAGTGACTCCATCCAGCCACCTCCTTCTCTGCCATCCCCTTCTTCTTCTTCTTTGTCCCTCCATCATTCCCAGCATTAGGTTCTTCTCCAGGGAGTCCTCCCTTCTCATGAGGTGGCCAAATTATTTGGGTTTCATCTTCAGGATCTGGCCTTCCAAAGAGCAGTCAGGGTTGGTCTCCTCTAGGACTGACCGGTTGGATCGCCTTGCAGTCCAAGGGACTCACAAGAGTCTTCTCTAGCACCAGAGTTTAAAGCCTTCCATTCTTTGGCACTCAGCCTTTCTTATGATCCAACTTTCACAGCCATACATTGCAACTTGGAAAACCACAGCTTGGATTGTATGCATTTTTTGTTGGCAGGGTGGTGTCTCTGCTTTTTAGTATGCTGTCTAGATTTGCCATAGTTTTCTTCCCCAGGAGCAAGTGTCTTCTAATTTCTTGCGGTCCCCATCTGTGGTGATCTTGGAGCCCAGGCAAATAAAATCTGTCACTGCCTCCATTTCTTCCCCAACTATTTGCCAGGAATTGAGAGGGCCGGATACCCTGATCTTAGTTTTCTTACTGTTGAGTTTCAAGCCAACTTTTGCACTCTCCCCTTTCACCCGCATAATACATGTTTCAAACTAATTATTTAATTGAGCCAATTTTATTTCGAAGGATTCCTGAATACACTAAACAAATGCCTTGAATAAGGAAGGGAAATTTTATTCTGGTGGGGGCATAAAGTCTTCTGCTTGGGTGAGAGGACTGGACTGGAGGATCTCCAGGGACCCTTCCAGCTATATTATTCTGGTCTGTTATTCTTTCTATGATCATGTGGAATCCATCCAACAGAATACAGCACAGCACAGTCCAGAACAACAGAACAAAATTATTTACAGGCAGTCCTCGATTTATGACAGTTCACTTAGTGAACTGAAGGAAAGAAAGAAGGGAAGGAAAGAAGGAGAGGGAAGAGGGAAGGAAAAAGAAGTAAAGGAAGGAAGGAGATAATAATGAGAGGGAGGGAGGGTAGCACTTGGTCACCATAGGTGCCCCCGAGCTGGCCACACCTACCAAAGACACACTCACCATGGACACATGCATCCCCCATCCCTCCGAGGTCAAACACAATCCTGATGTGGCCCTCCATGAAAGCGAGTTTGACACCCCTGTTCTAAATTGTCCCGATTTAAAAACCCTGCTTTGCACCCTTCCACCCCGTTCTGATGTGAAGGACCAGGTGCTGGGAAGACTTGCACTACCAGGGGTGGCTGCGAAGGAAGGAGGGCAGCCAATCACAAGAGAGGCATCTCCTAGGGGGGCTCTCGGAGAAGGGGAGTTGCTTCTGAGTTCAAAGGCTGCCCTTCAGCAGGGATCCACACACCCCTTTTCGGGGAGGGGGCTCCCCAGATTTGCCCAGGAAGAGATTCCGAATCAGGTCCGTGGGGGAAAGCTTGGCCTTTCTTTCTTTATAAACAAATAGCTTCCATTGCAGCTTTAATCACGTCTCATTTTGAAGTCAACTTGTGAATTAAAGCTGCTTTGGGGTGGGGGGCTTGAAAAAGGAAGCCTGGAGATATCTATGGAGATTCTCAGTCCTCCAGGTCACGGTTGTCTCAAAGGAGCTTTTTTCAAAAGGCACCTAGATTTTCTGATTTTTCTTTCGAAGACATTGCGCTTCTCATCCAAGAAGCTTCTTCAGCTCTGGCTGAAGAAAATGGGAAGGATTTATACTCCTTGCAGACATCTGGTCATTCACATCCTTTTACAGGGTCGTTG
Source organism: Laticauda laticaudata (assembly GCA_004320025.1). Classification (NCBI taxonomy): domain Eukaryota; kingdom Metazoa; phylum Chordata; class Lepidosauria; order Squamata; family Elapidae; genus Laticauda; species Laticauda laticaudata. The sequence goes on from BHFT01060643.1 coordinate 21,223, forward strand.
AGGCCACCTGGAAACAGCAAAGTCCACGCTTTGGACAGAGAGGACTGCTGGTTTGAAAGAGGGGTCAAAGTGGCCATCTAGGTCAAAACTGGACAGCCCTCTCTCCACAGAGGGGGAAGGATACCTTATGCCTTCCCACACTTGAAATTCTAGACCTAGACAACCTAGAACTACGCCACCTTCACCCCGATCTAAGTATAGTATATAAAATTATATATTGCAATGTCCTACCTGTCAGTGAATACTTCAGCTTCAACCACAACAATACAAGAGCAAACAACAGATACAAACTCAAGGTTAACTGCACCAAACTTGATTGCAGGAAATACAACTTCAGCAACAGAGTGGTCAATGTCTGGAATATTCTACCTGACTCTGTGGTTTCTTTCCCAAACCCCAAAAACTTTAACCTTGGACAGTCTACTACTGACCTCACCCCTTTCCTAAGAGGTCTTTAGGGGGCGTACATAAGCGCACCAACGTGCCTACCATCCCTGTCCTATTGTTTCTTGTATTTTTCTTATATGTACCCATTTCATGTATTCATAACTATATATATACTTATACCTATTATCTTGTAAGCGATTGACAAATCAAATAAATAAAAATAAAAAATAAAAATGAAGCAGCCACGAAGTCTGCAGGCAAGCCATCCCACTGGTCCATTGTTCTCACTGCCCGGAAATTTCTCCTGAGTTCTTTAGGATGGAGGTTGTCTGAAGTTGTCTGAAGGTTGAACATTGCAACTAGACTAATATTTTTTTTGTCTCAATAGTGTAGAAAGTTAGCACCCACCCCTCTCCTAGAAGAATGAAATATTCTAGGAAATATTAAAAAGGCAGAATATTATATTTCCTTGGATAAGAAAAGGAGAAACATGTTTTGAAAGGCAAATCAGTTTTCTGCAGCTGTCTGCCCTCCCCTCTTCAGCTCCAGGGTGATGGGATTAAGACACGGCCCTCAGGACATGACAGGGTTAGCCCTCTACCCATCTCACCCCAAGGCACCTGGGAAGATAGCAGATAACAAATAATCAGAGTTGGAAGGGACCTTCTGTGAGGGGTCGAGGCTGTGACAACGGAGTCAGGTAGGGCGCTCCAGGCATTGACCACTGTGGCTGAAGTTGTATTTTCTGCAATCGAGTTTGGAGCAGTTGACTTTGAATTTGTATCAGTTGTTTGCCCGTGTATTATTGTGGTTGAGGTTGAAGAAGTCATTGACAGGCAAGATGTTGTAGCAGACAATTTTGTGGACTATGCTTCGATCGAACTGCAGGTGGTGCAGTTCCAGATTGTCCAGGCCCAAAATTTCGTAGGGAATTCTATTGTGAGTGGAGGAGTGGAGAACTTTTCTTGAGAAATACCTCTGAACCCGCTCAATCGTGTTCATGTCCGATATACAGTGCGAGTTCCAGGCGGACGAGCCGTATTCGAGAATTGGTCTGGCAAAGGTTTTGTATGCCCTAGTTAACCATTCATTGTTGCCGGAGAAGAAGCTTCCCAAAATAAGGTAACAGGTAGCAGGTAACAGGTAACAGATAATCAGAGTTTGAAGGGGCCTTGTAGGTCATCTAGTCCAACCCCCTGCCCAAGCAGGAAACCCTACACCATTTCTGACAGATGGCAGTCCAATCTCTTCTTGAAAGTCTCAGGGGATGATGCTCCCACAATTTCCAAGGAAAAGATGTTCCATTGGTTGATTGTTCTCAATTCTTTAAGCCTTTTTGGCAATGCTGTGACAGTGAGCTGTGGACCTGCTTTTATCTTGTCCTGACAAGTGAGTGTTATGGGTCGCCGGCAGCAGGTGCAGATGGCTGAGGTCTCGAAGAGCGAGGACTCAGATGAGGGGCCTGCGTGTGATGCAGGAATGGGTCCAGGATGGGTCCGGGACCATCAGGGAGTGAAATGCTGCCTTCGGAGATTGTGGAGGCTGCCAGCAATGATGAAGAGGCCCCCAAGGAGTCCATGCCCAGCGCGCATGCCCACAGGGCTGCTTGAAGGAAAGAGCAGCTGCAGCAGCACGGGCGAGTCTCTGCCAGCTGAGAAACCGCAGTTCTTTGCAGAAGGCAAAGAAGTTTGATACTCAAGCCTGGTGGACGTTAGAAATATCTGAGTTGGTGTTTGGAGACCCTTTGATTTATTGTTTAGGAACTTTATCTGGTGTTCTTGGCAGCCTTGCAAAAACTTGACAAGGCTCTTCCTTATCGGAGCTAATTAGTTGGAAGCAGCCTTTTATCTATGAAGGAACAGGATTCGTAAATGAAACATTCAAAGGTTGTGCTGGTACCTTTGCCTTATATTTACTCTCTTGGAACCAGGTTTGGGTCAGAACAGTGAGATCTTGTCCTGCTCTTTGGTGCTTTGGAGAATAGATTGATCTCCTCTTTTCTATGACACCCCCCCTCAAATTATGCAAAAGAAGGTTAGCTGCAGAAGGATGAACAGAAGCTGCAGGAGGTGAAACTCCAACTGCTTTGCAGTATTTGTTGTGTTCATCCCCATGCTGACTGAATGTAGCTATGAAGTTACTGTACTTTTGGAGCAGGTGAAGAAAATTGGCTGGTTTACTCTTCTTTCTTTTGAAGAGTGACTCTCAAATGGTGACAAAAATAACATTCAAGTGTCAGAAACAATTCCAAATCTTAGGAAATCATAATGTCTGAAATTGCAATCGGCTGTGATCCTTTCTAGAGCAAATTAATTTGCTTAATTTAATCTTTCCAGGGAACTTCAAAGCAGAGAATGACTTGGTGTATTTCTTTGGATGGTAATTGCCTAAACTCAACCTGGAAGATTTTAACTTTAATTGAGGCAAGTTTCTAGTTCCTTGGTAGCCCACAAGCACACCCTGTGCTTGTACCTAACTTGCCACTCAATCAAAACCACAAAATCCCCAAAATAAAATCATGAAGCTGTCAGGACAAAATAAATAGCCTATTATAAAAGAAAAAAATAACAACAACCTCACAACTCTCACCTTCCAAAGGGTTATACACAGAGGTGAGATTCACATAATTTAACAACCGGTTTGCCTAATGTAGAACCGAAAATGTGAGAATGCGGATGACTTCTCCAACAGCTTTGCTCCTTTGATTAAGAACTGCAAAACCCTGATTCTCAAAGAACTTGAGCTCGTCTCCAGATTCTGGTACAGACTGAGAATTCTTACTAAGTCATAGTTCCATTGCCACAATCAGTCTCTTGAATTGCCAAACCTCCCATTTGGTCAATCCACATCAGAGATGGTCTTCAGCAGGTTCTGACCAGTTCTGGAGAACCGGTAGCGGACATTTTGAGTAGTTCGGAGAACCGGCAAATCCCACCTCTGACTGGCCCCACCAACCCCATCTCTTCTCTGCCTCCCATTGAGTCCCAGCTGATCGGCTGGTCTCCTTTGGTTGCCCTGCACAGGAGAATGGAGCTGAAAAGCAGGTTAGTGGGGTGGGGAGAGAATGGGGATTTTTCAATAACCTTCCCCCTGGAGTAGCGTGGGAATGGAGATTTTACAACATCCTTCCCCTGGCACGCCCACCAAGCCACACTCACCAAGCCATGTCCACAGAACTGGTAGTAAAAAATGTTGAATCCCACCACTGATCCACATCCACCCTTGAAGTATCTTCTTGCCCCCAGGAGCAAAGTGAAGCAGTGTTTACCAGCTGGAAAGAATTTAATAGTTAGTTCAATGGCTGCTTAAAAATTTTTAAAAAGCAAATGTCGGTTTAGGCTAAATCAGGGCTCTCCAAACTTGGCAACCTTAAGACTTGTGGACTTCAACTCCCAGAATTCCTCATCTGGCTGGGGAATTCTGGGAGTTGAGGTCCACAGGTCTTAAAGTTGCCAAGTTTGGAGAGCCCTGGGCTAATTCGATGCAATGATAACTGAGCAAATATTACTTGGGAAAAAAAAAAAAGCAGGACTGTTCCTATGAGGAGTATTATTTACAACATTGCTGCGAAGCTGTCTCTGAATCCTATTCTTTTATGCAAATAATTACTTAGGAAATTTCTAAATGCAAATATGTTTTCATAAGCGAAGGTTAAAAGACAATATTGCATGCATATGTATGTGATTGGAGGGGGCCAAAAAAAGCTCATGGAAGACCAGACATTTCAAAAGACAATAACAAATATTTGATTTGATTAAAAAAAAAAACTTTTACAATTGCTTTGTTTCTGGAAGAGAATATTGTACGACTTCATGCAAATAAAAATAATTATTCTAAATGAGGCATCTGGAAACAATAACGCCGTTTCTAGTTTTAACGTCGCATAAGAAAACAAGGCCTTTTAAAGCTGTCCTCCAAATTTGCAAAACCTTATGACCTTTATTGGCTCGCTCTAAAAACTATTGGAGCCTCGTTTTTATTTGTAGATCTTGGACATGCCTGTGCCCTCAAGCTTACTTGAGAAAAGATAACACAACAGCACTGAAAATGTAACTGAAGGAGCAGAGATAAGGTCTAATTCCTGGAAGGTTCTTCAAAGAATTGTTTGTTATAGCAATACGTTTGATTTTCTTTTAATTTGTTAAGTTCATGACCTTTCTTTATAGGTGTGTTAAATTGATAGTCTGCCATCACAAACAACACAACCTTAGGATGTAGGTTGGGTGGAGCAAAAAGGACTGGCCACATGTTATCCAGGAAGTTTCAGAGCTGGAAATTGACTTCCTGGTCTTAATTCAATAGTTTCACCACTGTGCGTGCACACACAAAGACACACAGAGAAAGACACACAGGCACACACATTTCCCATTTCCCATTGCCTATTTCTGTTTCTTTTTTTCTTTCTTTTTTGCCTTGAGAACTTTAGGTCTTTCTGTTTAGAACAATTAACCAGTGTTTATTTTATTTATTTATTATATATATATTGTCAATTGCTTACAAAATAATAGGTATAAGTAAAAACATACAACTTGCCTCCAGAAGTTGTGAATGCTCCAATCCTGGAAGTTTTTAAGAAGATGTTGGATAACCATTTGTCAGAAGTGGTGTAGGGTTTCCTGCCTAGGAAGGGGGTTGGACTAGAAGACCTCCAAGGCCCCTTCCAATTCTGTTATTCTATTCTATTCTATCAGAAGTTTTAATATCATATCAGAGTTATTCAAAAACTTTCAGGTAAATAAATCTAGACCTGGAGAGGGTTTAAAGTTTTCTGCTGGGAAAAAAAACATCAAGATCTCCATATATCCTTGCCGTTTCTATTATCGGAGGACTTCAGGAAGCATCTCCTGAAAATATCTCTTTATTGTAGCTAGTCCTCGACTTATAACCGGTTTAGTGGCCATTTGAAGTTAAAACAGTTCTCCAAAAGTGTCTCGTGACCGTCTTTCCACACTTACGACCAGTGATGGGATTCAAAACATTTTATTACTGGTTATGTGGGCGTTGCTTGGTTGGTAGGCGTGGCTTGGTGGGTGTGGCAGGGGAAGGATACATCCTTCCTTTGAGGGGCTGGGAAGCAGGTTAGTGGGGTGGAGAGGGAATGGGGATTTTACAGTATCCTTCCCATGTCATGCTCATCAAGCCACACCCACCAAGCCACACCCAAAGAACTGGTCGTAAAAAAAATTGAATCCCATCACTGTGAGCAGGGGGTTGGACTAGATATCCTCCAAGCACCCTTTCGACTCTATTTTTCTGTTAAGACAGTGTTTCACTTTTCAAAAGGAAGAAAAGGAGAACAAATTGCTTTGTAGAATAAAAAAAATATCTGTGGAAAAGGCAACAGGAATGAACTTGCTGAGAGCATTTAAGTTAAAATGAGTGGGAAAATAAAACAACACTGTTGTTTAATGACCTTTTACCAAGGAGAATTGGTTGATAATGCTTTCTAAAAAGAAAGAGGCATGAGGCCACAATGATGGAAGAATTTAATTATCTGACATCCGTTGGTACTAAAAGCAAGGGTCATCTTTCCAGCAAATTCTTACTTTTCTTGCTGACAAAGCAGATGTATCACATCCTGATATATTTATGGAGTTTGGTTATTGTTTGGCTGGAGACATTTCTTGTTAAGAAATACTGGAGAAGAGGTGAAATCCAGATGACTGAAGGATGGCAAATATCCCCAGCTTTAAAAAAAAAAAAGGGAACAAGAAGGCCCAAGGAGCCAGAGATCAGTCTGCCTAAAGTCAGCAAAACTATAATTTTGAAATCAGAGGAACAATTTTGTCATATCTTGCACTGGTGAGATCTCATCTCAAATGCAGTTTTGACCACATTATAAGACAGATTCCGAGAAACTAGAAGACATGGAAGGAAAGGTATTACAGATAATCATGGGACTTGGAAGCAAAATCATATTTACAGAACCTTAAGAGAACAGAGTTGGAAGGGACCTTGGAGGTCTTCTAGTCCAACCCATTGCTCCAGCAATAAACCTTATACCCATGATGGTGAGCCTATGGCACGCATGCCACAGGTGCCACGAGCCATTTGTGCAGGCACACAAGCCCCAGGCAAACTTACCTGCACTGCCCATGCGCATGCCTCCCAGCTGATTTTCAGCCTCCCAGAGGCTCGAGGGAAGCCTCTGCAGCCTTGGGAGGCCGAAAAACAGGCCCGTTTCATCATTTCCTGTATTTCCAGAAATACTGAATGTGACAAAACGGGCCCAAAATAAGCTGGGATGTGCATGCATGCACAGTTCAAGTAAGGGGACGGGGGGACGGGGGTCATGCACACATGCGCAGGAGGGTAGGGGTGCTTGCATTGCACGCACAATTTTTGGCACAGAAGCCCAAAAAGGTTAGCCACCACTGCCTTATACCAATCTCTTGTTGAAAACCTGCCGTGTTGGAGCAGCCACAACTTCTGAAGGCAAGTCATTGCACTGATTAATTGTTCTAAGAGATAGGATAACTGTTTTGTAAAGTTATCTAAAGAAGGTAAAGATTTATCCTTCTCACAGAATGCAAGACATGGAACCCAAGTCATAAATTGCAGAAGAAAAGCAGACTCTGAGGAATGTCCATGAAGGTTCTCCATTGTCTAGATCATGATTGTCCCAAAGGTGCTTTTTTCCCAAGAGGCAACTGGACTTTCTGGTTTTATTTGAAGACATTTTGCTTCTCATTCAAAGAAGCTTCTTCAGCTCTCGAACTAAAGAAGCTTCTTGCATGAGAAGCAAAACGTCTTCAAAGAAAAACCAGAAAGTCCAGTTGCCTCTTGGGAAAAAAGCACCTTTAGGACTCTGATTCAAGGATAGAAGACACTTCTAAACATGACAGCACTTCAAAAATTGAGTCTTTATTGGATATGTCCAAGAAAAGGATGGCTAATTAATTATTACGGTTAATTAAATATGCATTAATTTGGGTTTCCCCCTGAGAAGAGATTCAACTTCACGGCCCAAATTGTTTTATATTAGCATTAGTTAATAGTTACTACATTCATTTGGGATAAATAACAGAGTAACAGAATTGGAAGGGACCTTGGAAGGTCTTCTAGTCCAGCCCCCTGCACAAATAGGAGACCCTATACCATTCCAGACAAGCTGCCCAGTCTCTTCTTTAAAACCTCCAGTAATGGAGCAACCACAACTTCTGGATCCAAGCTGTTCCTGGTTAATTGTTTTCACTGTTTGGAAATTATGGGATTCGGATAATAGATGGATACTTTCCTGTTAATGTTTATTTTTCCTATATGTTACTTTGTTTGACTTGGGAGTTCTCCTAAGTGGTTAATCAATGGTTAAGCAAATAAATATTCTGTATCAGCAAACAAGTCTCTACAGGAAAGATAAAGGTTCCCCTTGCACATATGTGCTAGTTGTTTCTGGCTCTAGGGGGCGGTGCTCACCTCCATTACAAAGCCGAAGAGCCAGTGCTGTCCAAAGACGTCTCCATGGTCATGTGGCCGGCATGACTAAACATCGAAGACGCACGGAACGCTGTTCCCTTCCCACCAAAGGGGTCCCTATTTTTCTACTTGCATTTTTTACCTGCTTTTGAACTGCTAGGTTGGCAGAAGTTGAGACGAGTAACGGGAGCTCACTCCATTACGCGGCGCTAGGGATTCGAAACGCCGAACTGCCGACCTTTCTGATCGACAATCTTCACCACTGAGCCACCGCGTCCCTTTAAGGTCTCCACACTTTCTCCTAAATTAGACATTTCCTGCTTGTCCAAGGTTGTTTTCAGCTGGAACCATTCAAGGAGGCTTCAGAATTGAACAACAAAAGTCAAAATCCTAACCCTATCGGACATAGTGCATAGTGCTAAATCCACCCAAAGTTTTATCTTGCTTTTTTCTCCTTCTGTTTCTTCGGTGTTCTGAATTTGGTGATTTCCCTGCAGCTTCTCTGATGTCTGCTGAAGTCAGACACTAAACAGAGCATCCTGCTCTGTGTTCAAGGGTCAGGAAAACAGTAGCAGCTGGAGAAGACATTAGTTCAGTCCTCCAGGAATTAAAGGAGGCAACTCAGAAATGAAAGGCAGTTTTTCCTTCTGTTGAGATATTTACTTTCTGGTCTTTTAGGACTGCGACAAAAAAAAAAAAAAAGGCAGGGGGATTTTTCTTGCTCTTTAAGTTTGATCAGTAAAGTTAATGCATAGCAAGAGGTTAGACTAGAAGGCCTTCAAGGTCCCTTCCAACTCCGGAGGCCAGGGAGGCCATTTTTGCCCTCCCAGAGGCTTGTGGAAATCCTCTGGAGCTTGGGGAGGGTGAAAATGCCCCCTCCCCACGCGCTGTGGTGTAGGAGGCCAATTAGGCCACGCCTACCATGGCCACCATGGCCATCCAGCAATCGGGCAGAGAACCGGTTGCTAAAATTTTTGCAGCCCACCCCTGGGTGACCCTGAGGACACAGATAAACTTCCAAGTGGCCTCAACGACTCCCTAATAAGGATGCAAATGACCAGCTGTCTGCAAGTATAAATCCTTCCATTCCCCCACCATCCAGTCAGAGCTGAAGAAGCTTCTTGGAGGAGACGCGAAATGTCTTCAAGGAAAAAAAAACAGAAAGTCTTAAAAAAAAAAAAAAAGCACCTTTGGGAAGCGTCTTTTTCTTTTTCCTGAAAGGGAAAAAAAAAAACCCCAAACCACTCCAGTCAGTGGGGTTTGATTTCATTGGAGTGGAAAGACCTTTTCCTCGACTGCTCCTTGAATTAATTCATTGCTTTATAGCACAGACTCAAGCAAATTAGGCTGCCACTGTTGAGGTGCAGGATGAAAATCGAAAAGGGATATGTGGTTTGTGAAAGCATCTCTTTAAACAAGGTCTTGCCCTTGCAGATTGGCCTCCCCGAAGCGAACACTTCCTTGTGCCATAGATAAGCAATTCCCATTTGTTATGAAAACCATCCTTCTGCATAATGTTTAGGACACAGCAACTGAATCTATTATTGTCAAAATAATAATTTGGTTCACTTCCAAAAAGCAGGGGTATATGCTAAGCAGCCACCCTGGGTTTTTTTTCCTTCTGCTGTGGAAAGGTTGGTACAGTGCCAGTCCAGAGTTATATTTATACTTGTTTCTTCCCAACTCCTCCCTCCCAGGATATAAATCAATGCTTCAAACTAAAAAGAACTAAAGGAAACCCCTGGAAAGGAAAGTTTAATTAGACCTAATTCTTTTAGACTTTTACTCTGGAATAACTTTATTGTTGCTTTGAAAGTACACTAATTGGCACCTCAATAAAAACATGACCATAGTCACCTATTCATTTTATTTATTCAATTTCATATCATACTATCCTTATTAGTATTAAATATTAAACTTACCTTATCCAATTTCAATTCATGTTATAACTCATTTCATTTTCCTGAGGATATTCTCATATCTTATTTTACAATATTATCTAAAATTCTTATCTTATTTCTATGTTCATTTCCCATGTTACCTTTTTCTGTCACATTTGCAATTTTATCATCCTTATTTTATTAATTCAAAATTGTTCCCTCTGGTTAATAATTCGAGCTAGCCACCTTCATTCTACCTTAAGCCCCTGTCCCACTGCACCAACGGATGCAAAGAGGAATTAAAAGGTTAAAAAACGTTGGACAACGCTATGCATCCGTTGGGTACTCATTGCATGCGTGTTTCATACGCTCTATCCCTCGAGCATCCGTCCACTGAGATTTCATCCGCTCAAGAAGTTTTGAGCTGCACAAA